>CM060695.1:51694370-51915370 GCA_030686995.1 Artemisia argyi
AAGCAGTATCAGTCCCCTGTTGATAAATAAATAAGGATGTGTCACAACGACTATGAGTAAATCCAACCCGAAGAACATATGTAGCAAAACGCTGAAACCAAGCCCGTGGAGCCTGCTTGAGACCGTAAAGAGATCTCTGTAATAAGCAAACATGATCAGGATAATTTGGATCCCGAAAACCAGGAGGCTGATGCATGTAAACAGTCTCAGTCAGATCACCATGCAAAAAGGCATTCTTGACATCAAGCTGATGAATCGGCCACTGTCGAGAAAGAGCCAAACTAAGCACCGTCTGAATAGTACCTGGCTTAACAACCGGGCTAAAGGTTTCATCCACATCAACACCCGCAATCTGAGTACTGCCATTCGCGACAAGTCGATCCTTGTAGCGACTCAGAGTGCCATCAGCTAAAAACTTATGACGAAATAACCACATACTGCGAATAATGTTGGTATCTGGGGGCCGAGGTACAAGAATCCAGATTCTATTTTTAATAAGTGCATTGTGTTCATCTGACATAGCATTTCGCCAATTAGGGTTTTTGAAAGCAGCATTATACGTTTTTGGTAGTGGTGAGAGGGTTGACACACAGAGATTTAATCGTTGAGTGGGACGGGTAGTCCCGACACGAGAGTGTGTGACCATAGGATGAACCAAAACTGTGTTTGGGTTAATATTCGTAGGTGGAGGAATTTGGGAAATGGAAACGGGGCTGGGTTGTTGGTTAAGTAGGCTAGTATTTATTTCATGAGTTGTAGGTGGTGTATGAAGTTCAGAAGGTGGGGTTTGTGTTTGGGCTGGAGAGCGTGGGTTGGTCATAGGGGAATTAGGCTCATTAGGGATGTGGTGGTTTGGTAAAGGATTTGGTGAATTTGTAGGTGGTGTGGGTGACAGTTTGATTATGTTTGAGATGATATTGGAAGAATCATCCAAGAATTCATATGAGGGTTTTGCATCGGGTGTCATGGAACCAAACGGAAACACTGTTTCATCGAATGTAACATGGCGGGAAATGATAATTTTGTTTGTATTTAGGTCCAGGCAGCGGTAACCACGATGGTTAGTGGCATGTCCCAAGTGGATGCAAGGAGTAGCCCTTGCTCCGAGTTTGTGTTCTATGTCAACGTGAGGTAACACAGACAGCCAAAAACACGTAACAGATTATAATCAGGTTTGGTTCCAAAAGGGCGAGTAAAGGGAATGTCATTTTCAATTGCACGTGATGGTAAAATGTTTAATAAGTAAACAGCCATGTTGAGGGCTTCAGTCCAGTAATTGGGGGGTATGTGAGCTTGAAATAGTAGTGTTCGGATAATGTTATTGATGGTGCGGATCATCCTCTCGGATTTACCATTTTGTTGGGAAGTGCGTGGACAGGAAAAACGGAATTGAATTCCATTATCGGTAAATAGTTTATGAAAGGCTTGGTTGTCGAATTCGCCACCATGGTCACACTGAAAGGACTTGATATCACACTTGAATTGGGTGTTAACAAAGGAACAGAATAACATAAATTTGGACAAAACATCAGATTTGTTAACTAAAGGGTAAACCCAGACAAATTGAGAATGATGATCTAGAAATAAGACATAGTAACGAAATCCAGAAAGACTCGGAATTGGGGATGTCCACAAGTCCGAGTGAACAATGTCAAAACAAGATTCAACAATAGTAGAGGAACTAACAAATGGGAGTCGCACGTGTTTACCAAGCTGACATGCATGACAAAGCACGGGATATTTCTCCTTATTACATGAAATAGAATTATTAGAAATGATACTCCGTAGCACTTCACTTCCTGGATGTCCAAGGCGTTGATGCCACGTGTATTGACTTGTGAGATAAACTTGAGGAATTGGAGAAGGCTTTGTAACAGGATAGAGAGGTCTAGTGCTATCACAGCGGAGCAGCACCCGACGAGTTTGGAAGTCCTTAACATAAAAACCAAAAGGATCAAATTCAACTGTACAATAATTGTCACAGACAAACTGACGAACGGAAATTAAATTTTTTACAATATTAGGTGTGACTAGAACATTATTTAAATGAAGAGGTCGAAATGGGGTAGGCAAAATACTATGTCCAGAGTTGGTAACGGGAATGGAATGCCCGTCACCCACTGCAACAGATGGATAAATGGACGAATTAAAAATATTACTAAGATTATGTACGGAATCATTAAGGTGAGAGGACGCACCAGTATCCATATTCCAATTACCGGGTGCAGGTTCCTGTAGAGTCCCGGTGGTAAAAGCATGTGGTAAAATGGTTTCTTGTCCCATAGTAATCCCCGTTGGACCTGCAATGTTTTGTTGAACCGGTTGGTGCATCGGTTGTTGAACCTGCCCCGTAATCTGACCCATCAGTCCGTGATAGCCCAAAGGTTGTGAACCTGTCATACCAATAACCGGCTGACCTACCATTCCATTTTGACCCGGCTGACCTATCATTCCATGCAAACCTGTCATACCGAATGGACCTGCTATTCCTTGATGACCCGTTAGACCAAATTGACCCACAATCTGTTGACCTGCCATTCCATTTGGACCTGTGAAGATGGGCTGACCTATAGGACTGGGTTGGTAAGTCTGTTGGGCGGATGGGCTTGAAAAGCCGGGTGGGCCATGGGTTAATGAATAACCAGTGGGATATGTTGTTTGGGTATGATAGGCTACTGGAGTGGGATATGTTGTTTGGGTATGATAGGCTACTGGAGTAGGCGTGGGTTGAGTAAGGGTATTTCCACCACATCCTAACTTAAACAATAAATTTTGCAAAGTGTCCATATCTATGGGTGAGGTCGAAACAACAGTGGATCGAGTACCATTCCCATGTGCCCCGTTATGAAGAAATTTGCATGAAGCCCCGAACCGACACGAGCCTTTAGCAAAGTTGTAGCATGGTTTGTGGACTTTGTCCATAGAAGACGAGCCCCGACTATTAGAACTGGTGTTTGTCAAAAGAACCATAGGAGATGCGGATGTGGTGTCCACAATGCTATGTTGGTCTTTTGATTTGAGACGCATTTCTTCCGTGGTAAGCATGTACCTAACAGTTTTTAGATCCGGAAACGGGTCCCGATGAGCAATGATAGTGGCAATGTGATCATATCGGGAGGGTAGGCCTTCGAGTGCAAAAGTTATAACATCGTCCTTGTCTATAGTCGATCCAAGACTAGACAAGATCATGGCTATGTTTTCAATTTTACGGAAGTATGCATCAATACTCATGTCACCGAGCTTCAAGGAGCTTAATTCCGCTTTCAATGTAATTGAACGGGTACGTTTGTTATCGTGAAAAATGTCAGCAAGGATCTCCCATGCATGTTTGGCTGTTTGGGGGTTATCAACGACGAGTCGTTGTTGTAGAGTTTTGGAGACAGTAACAAAGATTCATGAAAGTATTATGGTGTCGATTTTTAGCCACTCTTCATCACGAGTAGGAGGAGTACTTGTGTTGGCATCAGTATCATCTTTGTTCTCAATGTAATCCAGGAGTTTGTTTCCTCGACAAAGATTGAGAAAGAAATAAACCCAAGATGAATAATTCATCTCGTCAACGTCCAACTTTATGGGTATTAGGTTTGTTAGGTTATTGATTGCCATAAGTTTATCGGAGAGTAGAATGGTGGGTTGTGGGGGATCGGCAGAGACAGTCATGATGATGATTTTATGGTACGAAATCGATAGGTTTTAGATGGAGGGCTTTGTGGGACTGATTGAAAACGGAAAAGAATAGTACAAGAACAATAGATTAATTGAAATACACGCCTTTGTCGACTGGTTATACCATAAACCAACGATCGACTTTATCAAACAAAACAGGTCGACTGGTATTTATTTACCAACGAACGACTTATACAAAAACTTTAAAAGGGAAAAGATGCAACGGAACTTTTTCTCATGATACCATGTGAGTTATATGTGTTGTGAATGTTTTCTCTGTCCTTGATTGCCACAATCCGAACAATACATATAGGCCCTAGAGATGACCTATTATGGGTAAATTGGCATTACCCACCAATCACAATAAATTTCCCTATAATTTACCGCTAATATCACAATAATGTAATAATAAAGATACAACTAACAAAAATAACGAAAATCAAATACAACTTTTATAAAATAAAAAAGTTACAAACACAACAAACATATACTCCCTCCGTCCCATTTTATAAGTCCATTTTGTCAATTTGGGTTGTCCCAAATTATATGTCCATTTTTAGTTTCAACCAATGAGATTGCTTGTAAGTGGGTGAGAATTAATTTTTATTGGTTAGTATTGTTAGGGCTCCACTTTTCTTAAACTTTGTAAAATATAAAAGTGGACTTATAATTTGAGACGGATGGAGTAATACTAACACAAAAACACCCGCCGCAACGCGCGAGCTACCTCGATCGTTTTATATAAATATATATCACAACACAAAACACCAAAACAAAAAATGCACCAAAGGTCACCATTACACGCGTTCCTAAACAGGATCCAATCCTGTAGTAGTCCGTAAGTCCGAAAAATAAGCTAAACAACTTTGTCACACCAAAAAACCAAACACTCCGTAATCACCAATCCCAAACACCCCCTGTAAGCAAAAAACCCAGACAGACATTTGATCTGAAGACATTAATCTGAGATTTAACCAACAACTGACGGCGGACACACCAAAACTCAACCCCCACAAACCATGACTAAGGCCTTGTTTCTTTTTATTTCTAGAGTAAGTGGTTTATAACTGTTGTAGGGTCCACATCTGTTGGAGTGTCTATATGCAGAACTGCAGAAGAGTTAACATTTCTTGCTCACTAGATACAGAGGAAGTAATAGAAACTAATGGGTCCTACTTAATAAAGAAATATTATTAAGTGTGTAGGTCCTACCATTTCCCTTCCTATAAGGAAAAAGAAACGCACCCTAAAAAAGAAAAGACCAATAACAAAAACAATGAAAACCCAAGTCAATACTATGACATAACAATGAACATTTTATTCGCAATAGTCTCAGAACCATATTTCCTCTTCCATTTCCTCACCTTTTTCTCTTATTTCTCCGTTCGTATTTGCACTTGTCATTTGTTTGATCCCGAGTTCTCCGCTCACCTTATTCACAGAGTAAGCTAGCATGTTTTGTTTCATGTACTTGATGTTTTTCTTAATGTGTTGATTTGGTGTTTACAGGAACTTCAAGCGCTTGTTGCTTTTCTTACATTAGCTGTTGTTAAGGTATTTACTGTTTCGATTTATGTCACTGTTAGATTTTTTTTTTTTTTTAAGATCATTAGTTGTTTGTGTATTTATTAGATTTTACTAAGCTGGATATTGGATATGAAAATGTAGCTACTTTTTATTGGACTAGAGTGCGATTGTTTTGGTACTTTTTTGAAATTTGAGAGGGGTTAAAGGGAAAACGTAAAACTACCCGGGGACAAGCAGGTGGTATATATGTGTGTTTGTTGCTTAGAACTAGATATTTCACCTGTTTTAATTTGCTGTAGTAACGCTAGATGATAGTTATCAATGTACTTGCGTTAATGCAATGGGTTTAGCTCATGTTGCTATATTGGTAACCAAATGCTTCTTATACTATAATTAGTTAAACAGGTAAAAGTATCTTGCTATTTTAAGCAATCGACGCTATATATGTAAAGTATCATGCTATTCTAAGCAATTACCAATGTGCCAAATGCCTACTTGCATCAAGATACAGTTGTCTTTTTAAGTGTCTGATTTTTATTTAAAATTATAGCTTCTTTCGAAAGGGTTTGCTACTCAAAGAAGGTTTTAGGAAAAGCTGGCTCGCAGATGTAATATCTGAAAATGTCATTGCTAGAATTGTGTTTCTATCAAATGTGATTGATAATGAGAAGCTTTTTGCCACTAGTTTATCCTGATAACTTGTGAAGCAACTGAATCTGTCATGAAATTCTAGTGCTCCGAAGCGATATATAGGAAAAAGTAATTGGAAGCTAGCCATAGTATTAGGTTATATTTGACATGGACAATGAACAGGAAGTATGAAGGATTGAAGGAATAGTACTTTACTTTTGCTAATAATGGACTCTTAATCAAGAGTTTATTCAATCAACTATTCTGCTTTTTGCAGGTGGTGAAAGAAGAAACTTGGGATGGTTTTGTTGCAGATATGCTGTTATTTTCTAAGGTGATCCTTGTCATAATTTTTTGTGTTTCTTGCGTCTCGTTTTTCTTATCTTAATATCTTTTGTGTGATCATGTTACTTCTACAACAGATACAGAACTGAACTCAGTGTTTTTAGGTTATCTTGAGTTCCTACCACACTGAGCCCAGCTGAGCTATTATGTGCATACTAGTGCTTACTGTTCTCAATTTATAGTATAGTCTCATGTTTGACCCCAAATTGAAAATGTCACTGTGCAGTGTGCGCAAAGCTATAGATGTTGAAGATAATTAGACTTGACAACCCGATACAGGCTTTTTACTGGTCTGTCTGTGCAATTGGTTTTGCTTTCAGCATACACAATCTGGCTCAATAAACTAAACATCTACATAGAATTCAAAGCTACGCTGAAATAGATTTACTCTTAGGATATAAATTAGTGTCATTTAAACCTTCGCCTATACGGTTTACACTACAGAATCAAGGGAAATTAAGAATCCCTTAACACTTTTGCAGAGAACATATCACTTTATTAGGTACATATGGATATACTTCATGGTTCCAGGTCAAGGAATACTAGATCTTTGGGATACCTGAACCAAAAGGATTAATAAGAAATGGAACGGCTGTACTCTTAGAACTTAGAAGACATTGTTATTCAGTTTGTCTTAGTTTCTGATTAGACTTAAGAATGTCAAGTAGGTAAAAGGGAAATCAGACTAATATGATATTTTTAGTATCAACACATTTACTGCTAGAGGCATACATTAGTGATTTTTGGAGATACTGTATTTTTAGACAGAGATAATATAATGTGCTTGTGAATGTGCATTCTTAAGCTTGAAGATTCTGGCTCATATAAAAATTAGCAATGGTGTTATTTACATATTATTTGTGTGGAAGTAACAAATCTTTGAATTAGAGTAACTTTGGCAAGGTCACCAACTCAGCAAGCATTATATTCTTTTCGTCCATACAGCCAACTTTGTAAAGATGCATGTCGTAAAAGAGTAGTGAGTCACCTGTGCTTGTTATTTCACGTTCTTATATGACTTATTTACCAACGGTTTATAGAAGTAGGTGACAAAGTTCATTACTTAGTCAAGTTATCTTCCTAGGTTGAAGAATTGCAGCAGTATTCAAGTAGCAAGTCTTAAAACTATCCCAGGGGATTTTAGATTTCTAACTCTTAACCAATAGGCATTTCCACTCTTGAGTAGCTATTTTCATTGTTATTGGTAAATGTAATAACTGCAATAGTACTTTTGATCAAGGTCCTGAGTTATTATACAATGGAGACACCCACAATATGCTTTTTTGTAGTTCTTAAGTGATCATATCTTGGTTTTGCAAAAGTCTCAAGACTCACTAATCTTCAACCATAGTTTGGAAGTTTGATTATTGAGCGTGTTGCTTTTGTCGTTCTTCTCATTATTCGACGTTTTTTAATTCCTCTCCCAGTCACTAGATTTGTCACACCAGGTGTTACTAAATTGCAAACAGTTGGGGTTGGTATTTCCGCCTCAAATAAGTTGATTTGTGGATCTATCTATCAATATAATAGACATACTGCATTGAGCTCATTAATAATTTATTATTAAATTCAATATTCTGTTGTCGATATCTTCTTCTACAGTTTTTTCTTGTTGGCATTGCCTTAATCGTGGATTTGAACCTGGCACTCTGGTTCATGCTGACCTTCTTAGGTATGCTTTATTTCTGAAATAATGATAACTTTTCTTCATTTTCTCCCAAAACTAATGTTATAATTCATTAGTTTCATCTATATATTTTCATTATTAGATATAGGGGAGTATTAGAAATCTGATACTTTTGCTACTTTTGTTCTTTCGCAGTTATATATACCTTCACACAACAGCCTGCCTACATGGGACTAGGTATGCAGTGAACTTTGATCTCGTATTTCTCTACTTGTCTGATTTTCCTGATTACATTTTTTTTTTTTTTTTTTTTTTTTTTTTTTTTTTTTTTTTTGTGATAATAGGTGCTGTAACACAATTAACACCACTGCAGTTAGAGACTTTATTAACTGAAGGTGGCACGTCAAGATTTTGGCTGGTTAGCCTCACAATGTTTCTTTTCAAGTCTCAGATTTGTTAATTTTTTTACTTAAACTGGGACGTTGGTCTGATTCTTTTTTTGACAGGTGGAATTCCGTTCTTTGGTTTCATCTACCTGCATACGCACCAGTCGTACTCTCCCTGAACTCTCCATCACGTGAGTACATAACTTTCAATATGGTCAAACTCATATTTTTATTAGTATCGTTTTGATTCTATCTTTTTACTGCAACAGTTTCGCAAACAAGCATATATCTTTTGGAGTAGTTGATCTTGGCCTTTTCCCGAATACGGCTGAAAGATTTGGAATTTCTCTTGGTGGGTATTGTTGTAGTTATAATACTGTGTTGGATCCCTTACTTGTAAGCTGACTGTTCAGATAAAATTGTACAGGAATGCCTGATCAACTCCCAACTTTCATTTTATTTGAGAATAACGAAGAGGTTTCACGCTTTCCCGAGATGCATTCTTCTACCAAAGTTGAAGATATAACAAAGGTATTCCAAAACTTTATGTATTCTAAGCTCACAGGCCAGGTTAGGCTGGTTGGATTGACCCACAAACACCTTTTTCTTCACACTTTTTTTTATGGATGATAAATTTGTTAAACATGATAATGGGATCTACTTTGTTTAAGAGAATATATATATATATATATATATATATATATATATATATATATATATATATATATATATATATATATATATATATATATATATATTGTTGAACAAATCGATTTCCGAGGTTGTATGCACAAAAAAACTACACTTTGGACGACTTTCAACTCGCTTAACCAACTTTGGCTAGTTTCTTGGTTTTACCTATTCTAGCCGCGCTATATAAACGTAACTCAAGTACATTTATATACAATTAATTAGGTAGAAGCACATCTAATTTTTCTGCTTGTTTTTGGTTGCAGAAACGTCTTTGCCGGCATTTTGAACTTGACAAACACCTGCTTGATTATATTAGTGGCAAATAGGTATTGTGCTTCATGCTTTGATTTTGGTAAGACAAATTATAACCTTAAAGAATTAGTCAAATGTGATCTTTTGATATACCAATACATATATACTTTTGAAAATTATAATTGAAATTCATTGTTATGATTTATGTCTCTAGTTTCTTAAAAGTCAGTTATAGTGGTGCAATGCTGTTTCAACAACATTTTTTATGATTATATATCTTTGTTATTAGAAAGGCCCGTCCTGGTACCCGATTCATCACAAAAGCTACTGGATAGAGTATGACCGGGACGAGGCCTCATTTGGTCAGGATTTTTACGACCGGTTTTGGGTTGGGCCAAGGACCGGGCTATGACTTTGCTTGATTTGCCATCTCGACCTATTACTATCTCCAAAACTTATTTTTTGCATCAGTTGATAATCTGTTTTCATCTTATCTTTCCCTATTCTATTTAATCCCAACGAGAAAGTTAGATGAAAGAAGATGGTAACAAGAAAGAGACAAGTCATTCATCACAATCGGTGATTCATTAACCTGATTAAATATGACATTGGAGTTATGAATCGAATCAATAAGACCAAAACATAGGCAAATCAAAAACATCTATGAATATGATGTTGGAGTCCAGAATTGTTACAGGGACATATGATCATTTATGGCAAGTTTTACTAAGTTTGTTTCTGATGCAAACTATCAATAGTAAGCCAGTAAGTAAGGTGATTAATGTAGGTGCATAAATTTCTTTAGCTTCTGTATTACCTATAATAGTTTCATCGAATTTTGTTCTGGTTACGCTTTCTCATCAATTTGCTACACTATGAAGGAATGTGATCTTGAGGTTTTCATCGTAATATTCAAGTTTAATAAGTATCGATTATTAAAGCATGGCTCCTAACTACACTATAAACTACCTTCTGCGGTTGACAACTTACAAGTTTGAAACTTTTCCAAATATCGACACCCTTTATTCTCGAACATCACCTATGTTACTACTATGTAAAAGGTTGGTTTCCGGCAACCACAACTAGTCGACTTCCACTGCATGGACCCATCACTCGTACATAACACCGTGGTAGCATGAATGCTTTTGTATGATTTACATTGGTTACTATTCTGCTCAGTAGCGAAATTTAAATTATATGACACAACCGACACATCTTTGATGTAGCGGTATTGTATTTAATCAACCTAAAGTTGATAAGTTGAAGCCTTGAATGAGAGGCTAAATTGTGTAACATGTATGATATGATATGTGTGCAACTCTTTACGCATCTAAAAGAAAATGTCTATGAAACAGTAAACATCTTTTTTAAAAGAAAATGTCTATGAAACATAAGCTGTGTCGCCTTTAAACGATCTTATGCCTTTTTTCTTGTTTGACTATATAAGTCCAAGCATCATTTTCTTAGTTTAAAGTCACATGACAAAGTGATAAAGGATGTGAAGTCGTGAAGATGTAACGTTGCATCTTAAACTTACTCGACCAAAACTCCAAACAAATACAGTAAAAGTTAACTATTTACTCCTTTTTCTGAATTTATATGTCCATTGTCCTTTTTGGATGATCTTTTATCTCGTGTCCACTGCCAAATTGTTTTAAAAAATAAAATTAGTTATTATTTTTTTATTTTTTTTTTTGAACAGAGATTTCATTATCACACCTCACAAAAGGAGGAAAATAGAACATAACAAGTTACATCGAACATAACAAGTTAAGCTACAACAAGACATACACCAAAATAGTTGTGACACACTATAGCAACACCATTCAGAGGTGGGGGGAATCACCAAAGTGAGCTTTTTGTAGGCACAACCATTTAAAGGTGTAGCTTGACAAAAGTACACAAGGTACATACAACATACAAAGAAGAAAAAAGCAAGCATCCTAACAGGAGCTAGACCAAAACCTAACAGATCTAAAGACAGATCCCAATGCAGCAACAAGCCGTCGATGACCGACCACAACAGCCCTGAGCAGAAGAGACCAACTGGTAACGGATCTGAGCAGAGAACCACGGCGGCAGCAGCAACAACAGCAGCAGCTACATAAAAGGATATGGCAGATCTGCAGTAAAGCTTTATTGCGGAAAAGAAAAGAGCAAAAGAAAGATCCGGACGGCCGGCCAAAACCGGCCGCCGGAAAGGAAGCTGTGAGCGGATTTTTTTTTGGTTTTGTAGAGAGAGGTAGGAGAAAGTATTATTAGAGAGAGAAAGGTCCGTTTTTATATAAAATTAGTTATTAAGTATGAATTATTTTGAAAAAAGTAATCATGTTGTCATTTTAGACTGCTCGTAGTGGCAACCTTACCCAATGTCGGTCTAGCCATGAGGACGCCCCCACCTTTTGTGCTTGGTTCGATCGGCTAGACGACCTTTGCATTTTGTGTGAGTTTCTTTTCACTAATTTTGTGATTAATTTTTGTGAGACATGTTTTTTGTTTTCACTGTGATTTTAGAAAGAAAAGCTGAAGTGATGATGAGATAGCAGGGTGTTCTGGTCACCTTTAGAGCATTCCCAATGTTAACGCATGACTTGCATTAAAGTCAATTTAACACGCGTTAAACTCGTGTTAACCATTGCGAGGGTGTAAGTTAAAGCCGTGTTAACACGGTGTGTTAACCCCTTAACTTAGCGTTAAGGTGATGTTTGTTAAAAAAAAAAAAAAAAAAAAAAAAAAAAAAAAAAAAAAAAAAAAACACTCCCCCCCCCCCCCCCCCAGATGAAGGGGTGTTTTTGTAAATTGTTGTTAAGATTGAGTTATGATTGGAGGTGTTTTTTGTGAGTTAAAGTGAAAAAGTTAAAGCTAATGTGACGCTGACGTGGTACTGTGTTAAACTTTAACACAAGTTACCATTGTGCATGCTCTTATGGTCATTACTACAATACTACCAGTCTTAACAACGCAAGACCATACTCTTTAATCACTTTCCCAATCATCTTTTATATAATAAAGGAATTACATCATTTCAGAGTAATTTTGCAAAATCAATTTTAGTGGGAAAAAAATTGGACCAATAGGAAAGCTCTTTGACACAGCGAAATCGAGCAATATGATTGTCCAATAAAATGTTAAAGTTGAATTGATTTTGGTCAAACATTAATAAATTTGGTGCAGAATTTGGTTGATGAAAAAAAAATATAGGTGTTAAATTTGTGAATATAAAAACTTAAAAAAAGAGGATGTAATTAATAAAACATTAGTGGTTGAATTTTAAATATATTATATGAAATTAGTGTAAAATTATAAATCTTCATATTTTTTGATAACTTTAGATAATAAACAAATAACCCCTTACACTTTATACCCTCTGTACTTTATAATATGAACTTTGTCTGCAATTACACGAGTATTAGTATTAGATTGAGACTTCCATCCATTAAACTTACAAAATTTTATAAATATACGAATTAGTTTTAATATACGTTAAATGTTTTTAAAATAAATATTAGTTTTAAACTTTCATATACTAAAATATTCTTTTTACTATGCATTTAAATAAGGACACATGTTATTCTATTTAAGTAAAAGTTTAATCTATATGTATACAGATTTAAATATTAAATATAATTAAATTATTATTAACGGTAATATAAATATCAAATTTTAATCACGAGTTACTGTGATATGAAAATAAATATACGCGATTCTACTTATAACAACGACTCATGTAATTATTATTTAAAGTATATATACAGATATCCTGAAATATTTTTGAAAAACTTTACAGAGTATATTTTAACTTTATCAGCTCATTATGTGCTACTAAACTCGCACATTTCATACAACATGATACCAATTGTTAAAAGTTAAACAACAACATCAACGTCAACGTCTATATCAGCTAAATAAAAGTTTATATATGGATATATTTTAAGTTTTTAACATCTATATCAGCTAAATATTAATAGATATTAATACGTAATAAAAACTCATGGACAAGTATTTGTTGTACTTATATCACAATTTTCACGGGTAAATTTTTATATATTCATATAGTAAACCAAAATTTTAAAATAAATTTAATTTATGTGTAAACCCCGTGCGCGTGCACGAAACTTATATCTTAGTTTTTACCTTACAATAGTCATTGCCAAACACTTATCAATTTTTCTATTAAAGAACTTGACATTTATGTTTGCTTGGCCTCGCGATAGTGAGATTGTCACGGTTCTCAGCCCAAGAGCTGCTTCATCACCACTGCCTAATGAGCTACATTAGTTCGGAGTCCCACTACTATAATTTGATAATCAGGTTTTTTCTTACACCGTATGTTTTTTATACGAAAAGATTTGCTAGTATTTTGTAACTTAATTTTGGAGAAAAATAAAAAAAGTTGATGAAAAGTGTATAGGTGTCCGTGTATGTGAGTCACGCGTGAGTGGGCCAATAAGGCAAAGATATGGTCTGGACTGCAGTCTGCCTGCGTGCCTGTCTCTCACGTAAAGAGCACGCCATACACCACTACCTCTCTCACCTGCCTTTGCCTTCTTTTCTTGGTCAACTCCATTTCAACCAATAAGTCAAAACTCCAATATCTTTCCTTTTTCTGTTTTTCTTTTCCACATTTTTGTTTTTCTCCTAGGTAAAGTTGTCAACAAAATACTACAAACTAGCAACACATAGTCACAAAAGTACAAAATCTGTCAATATTGGATGTTTAGCATCCACT
Organism: Artemisia argyi; assembly: GCA_030686995.1. NCBI lineage: Eukaryota > Viridiplantae > Streptophyta > Magnoliopsida > Asterales > Asteraceae > Artemisia > Artemisia argyi. The sequence continues at coordinate 51,708,226 of CM060695.1, forward strand.
TTTGCGGATCAAAATGTAATATACTGCATCCCTTTCAGATTAGGTGTTTATTTCTTGTAGTGACACACAATCTTAGTATAAAGATTCTAATGTTAGTCAATCAAATATTTTGATTGATTGTAGTTTAAATTTGACACGTATTTGAGACAAATGAAAAATAGTAAGTTTATTTTTTGATTAAAAATACTAGACGAGTATCCGTGCATAGCAACGGGATTTTATAGCGACAGATAGTTTATTGATAAAAAAAGTTTATAGTTTATAAACAAAAAATAATAAAAGTTTAAAGATTTGGGGATTAAATATAATGTTTTAAAACCCGGTTCGACCCGGGTGGTTCAACCGGTTGAACCGTTCCGGTCGAAAAATGGGTCAATTTAAACCGGTTCAACTTGCTAGGTTGGTCAAAAACGGGTCAAATTAAACCGGGTCGATCCGCCGGGTTTGAAGCGTCCCAGGTTAACATGGTTTGTGATTTGTATTAATAGTTTCCTTTTGAAATATACGTTTTCAACATTTCCTTTTTTAGTTTCAACTTTTCACTTTTCAGTTTTTCCTTCGAGTACCCTGTGACGATTAACCGAGAAATAGATCTCGATGAGGCCTGATTCACAAGTTTGTATCGATTTCAATGGGTCCTATCTGGTTCATTTTCGGATGGTTTTTATTGGTTAGCCGAACCGGTGGCGACACCAGTTCTCGGTTGAACCCGTTGGTCCCGTCCAATTTTCAAAACTATATGTACCATCAACTTGTTAGGTTGTATGAATCTTTGTGTGTTTTATTAATTTGTATACTGTGTATAATAACTTGTACTTTTTCATTTTAGGGTGTTTAAAAATAACATTAATTAGTGTGTTTAATGATTTCATATGGATTATGTTGTAGCTTATTTAAATTGTACATTATCTAAATTTTATTGTACTTTTTAGTAAGTGGTGTTTTAATTGGTTGTATTTAATTTGGTAGATATGCTTTTAATTGGTTGTACAATGTGAATAAGTAGGGATGAGCACGGTACCGGTACCGTACCGATCCCGTACCGAATTAGTGGTACCGAATTTTTCCTGAGCATAAATTAATGGTACCGGTACCGTACCGAACGGGATTCGGATATCGGTACCGGTATCGGTACCGGGAAATCGGGTTTTTCCTGTTTTTTCGGGAATTTCCCGATTTGGTACCGGTCCCGAACCGAATGTAGTACTGGTACCATACCGTATATCGAGAACGGTACCATTTCGGTATGGTACCGGTACGGTTCCGGTTCGGTTCGAAATGCCCATCCCTGTGAATAAGTCATTGTACTTTTAAGTAATGGGGTATTTTAATAAGAGTATTAATTACAGTATAATTTAGTATTAGGAAACCATTAAGATTAGTAACTTTCTCCTTCATTTGACCAAGTGTTGAAAACTCAACATTTTACTTGACCATTTCTCCATTATAAGTAATTAAGATAAGATAATCTAAATTGGATTAAATGATTTGATAACCCACTTAAATATCTTTGTAATTAATACTGGTATCTTCTTGTCTGTTACGGAGTACTCCCCCGTCTCATAATTATAGTCCATTGTTAACTTTTTAAGTCTTCGTTTTATAACTTTGATCTTATATATTTTTATTTGTGTTATATAATATTTGATAAAAATTATACTAGTGGAAAATACATTTAAAACTTAATCTATTCATATATTTTGCATCAGGTAATATATAAATACTAATAAAAATATTTAAGGTCAAAGTTGAAAACTAAAGACTTTAAAAATAAACAATAGACTATAATTATGAGACGGAGTGAGTATTTGAATTTAGGGGGTGTTTGTTTTGTAGAGGGAATGACTATGGTTATGTGAATAGGTATGAGTTTAAAAACCCGCCACCTTTAGTGGGTTTGGAAAATAGCTAGTTTTGAAGGTTTGATACCCATTTTCAAAAGTAAACCCCATTAGCTAAACAATTGTATTAGGAATGAAAGTCATTCTCTCATTCTTATACCTTCAAATCTAACACCCCTTTACATTTTATTTTGTTCAAAACAAGTGCTTCATACTTAATAAATTCATGAGTGTGGAAGATTATTCGGTCAAAATATCAAAAACCTTAATTACAAAAGAAAATTTGTTTAAGGTTAAGAACAACTATATGTGTTTATACCTAGTAACAAAAATAAATAAATAAATAAATAAATAAACATGTTTTCTCCTTCCGATAAGCAAGGTTCATAAGTGAAGTGAGGTTCAGACTTAAGTATCACGTTTCGTGCATTGTGATATTGTGATTTCTTTATCTTTTTAAGTCGGACGTGAGACTGATGATAAGTGTGGAAACTAAATCTTAAGGGGGTAGTCTAGCGGTAATGGCTTTTTAATTTCAGATTTTACAAGCATGAATCATGTAGGCTACAAATTCAGGCCACTCATTGTAGCTATATATGTTTGACAAAAATAGTTTGAACTATTATTGAAGTTTGTAAGAGCCGGAACTTATGAGAACTTGAACTTTTATGTAAGGCTACAGATTGTCCATTATCTATGAGTCTTTTGGAATAAACTGTAAAGTCATGTATTTAGATCACTAGATATGGATCGAGTAAGTGTGCATTGTAAAAACAAATTTAAAAAAGAAAAAAAAAATTAAAAAGTATCTGCAAACAAATTCTGTTCTAAAAAGGTCTTAAACATATGCAACATTGTACCATGAGTAATTTGATTTAGACCATGATTAACTAATTTTTGGACCTTATTGAAAAAATTTCTAAACATTCGGCCAATTATTAAAAGATTATATGATATCATTTACTGTATTTGCCATGATATGATGCACATAACTATTTAATTGCACAACTACGTGGCTAATAAATTAAATTAATGAAAAGGTAACATTTTGAAATGTCAAACACTTGTAATCCCCTTTTTACTTTCTTCAAAATGAATTGCTTTTGTTCCACTCTTACGGTGAAAGTGGTAATTAAGTGGGCATCATGTTACATGATTAATAAATTTTTAACTATGTATTTAGCATTTACATAAACTTTGTTCTACAAGCCCCTAATTATCGTGATAAATATTCATCAAAATATTGTTTATTGTTTCTCAGACAACAATTGGGGTAGTACATAACCAATAATCTTTGTATAATTTGTCGAAACAAAAACCTAAATCATGATCAAAGTACTTGTTTCTTAGCAGAAGCTTCTTAACGAAATAGTTGTTGGTTTAACTTCTGCTTAAAACATGTGAGATACAAAATATTTGTTTGTTTAAGTTCTGCTTAAAATATGTGAGATAGAGTTATGTTGTATATATTGTGATGTAGTTGTCGTGTGAAGGAAAAAAAAAAAAAAAAAAAAAGCTAGCTACATGCTATATCAGATAAATAAATGATTTGGATTATAATGTATACATGAATTATCAAATACTTTTGGTCATGTATAGACTAATATGAAAAGTGATTTTTGAGTGCTTGAAATGCAAGACATGAGAAAAGGGCACTCAAATTGGTCTGCCATTACTTTAGTTTTTTAATCAACAAGTAAATTTCAACATACCCGCCACACATATTTTAATCTGTTACGTTATTATAAAAATGTTCTACTGTAAATGTATTTATATATTTTTAAATGTTTAAGTAGAGTTTACATGTTTGTTTAGTACAAGTTGGGTTTACTGTATTTCTTTCTTAGGTAAAAATTTCTTACATCTGGTAAATATATTATTTTAAAAAACAATTAAGTAAATAGGATATGAGTGAATCTCACATTTCAATCCGTTACGTAATTGAAAAACAAACGCACCCTTTGTACTTCAAACCGGACCTATTATATTAAGAATGACAAACCACACTTTTAAAAACTACTAACGTCTAGTATGATCATGAAGCCTTGTATCATAAACGTCACAAAATGCTAATTGCCATTCCGTTAAATATTTGCACTCATCATCATCATATGGGTTATCATCATAATCATCTTTCCAACGCTCGTATAAACTCTTCCTTCCGGTTTCATCTCCACTCTTAGATGCCATGAAACTTACGGTTCCGTTACAAACCTCCTCCACGTCACTGTCACTCTCTTTATCAGCGACATCATTTACCTTATTCATCTCTATACTCGAACCAGCCACATCCATGTTTTCCCCAAGAGGCCTTGACGCCTCCACATAATCAGCCCTTTTGGAACTACCCTCATTTCCACCTAACACATCATTGTTCTCAACCATCCTAAGAGCATCAAACGGGGTTCAAAGTACTTGCCTCTTGTCTAGTCGTTTTAGAATTCTTCTTCGTCCCACTTATACTAGCACCATTATTCTTAGAAACAGGCTTATATACATGTTTTGCTGACTTAAATTGAATTTAGGACCCATATTAATGCCACACATTGCTCTTTTAAGAGCTTGTTGAAAACCATCTTTATTCTTTCCTTTTTGTTTCTTAGGTTCATCAACAATACGTTTCAGACATGTCACGTCATCATGACCAAAAACATGCACACTCCAGATCTAGGTGATTCCTATTCGTATTTCACCCTAACCGTATGAAGCATGTACAACCTCTCACCTTCCAAATTCAGAATTGCAATAACCATGTTATCCTTAAGCTCTCGATCAGCTTTAATATCAATCAACGCACGAGCATAACCCAAACGCCCCCATAATTATATTTATTACAAATTAAAGTGCCTAATCTTTATTCGCTTTCGTCTTTTTTGTAGTGGCTAAGGTTGATCCAACTATGCAAGTTCAGTACTAAAAAGTATCGCGCGATTAGACGAACCTATTAAAAGTTTAATGAATCTTGCTAGTAAGTTAAACCATATACCCTAAACTTAAACTAAACATAAGTTAATTTGTGCAAAAATGAAAAGTCACAATAAAACTTCCACAGGCTGCCCACAGTAGTATCGATCGATCGATCGTTTCATTCGATCGGATTCGATCGTCCTTGATGTGGTGGAATCTTGGCGATCGATCGCTTCACGATTTTTTTGGAACTTGGTCGAGTTGGCGACCGAGTGTTTATATGTTTTGTGTGTGTTTTATTTAATTAAAAAATAATATTTGTAGGGTATATTTTTTGTAGTGTAGGTCGCCTTTATTGGGGTACCGAATCACTTGCAGGTCGCTGGAGAGAGAAAGCTGACGTGGTATGAAAAATGCGAGGGATTGGAGGTCCTTACTATGGGTAGCCTAACAGAAAGAGGTCGCGATCGACATGGACGATTGATTCCAAGTTGGTCACCTTACTGTGGCTACTTGGTCGCCAGACGCAAAAAAAAACCCCAACTTGGTCACCTACACGATTGAGTAGGTTTTTTTTTTTTTTTTTTTTTTTTTTTTTTTTTTTTTTTTTATGTGAGTGCTTTTTGTGTGTAGCATTTTATTTTCGTGGGGTACGTTTTTTGTAGTGTAGGTCGCCCTTACTGAGGCATCCAATCGGAAAGCTAACGTGACAGAGAAAATTGAAGGGATTGGCAATCTTACTGTGGGTAGCTTAATAATCATCAGTTAGCTAAAAATAAGGGTATTGGATGATCATGCTAGTGATGGTATGTTGATCTTCGTGGATCTTTGGGTCTGCCCATGCGACGGAGTATTTGTTGGCCATGTTGGCAAAGTAGTTACGTGGATCTTGTATTGGGACAAGAAGAATTGAATGATACTGACTCAGTGGCTAGACACCACTTCCTTACTCGTCTAATTAGTGTAGATTGTAATAAGCTAGCCAAGAAACCACTCGAGAGAGGACTTCAGTAATGATCGTGTGCATGGAATGCAAATGACACACTCCTACGGGGATTCATTTTCGCTAAAGCCGGTGACCCGTGACTTGACGTACCATATTCAAATGCGCTATAGTAACGTCGCTAGTCGAGTATGTTGGGTAAGAACTAACATCGGATCATATCATGCATGCATGGTCATGGGGCACACAGTTAAGTAAGAAATGTGTTGAACTTATTTAGCCATCAAGTTAATTATGGGATATACTGATACTTTTAATCAAAATTAATCATCCAACCGTTGGACTATATTTGTATTTAGTTATGTTTGATATGATGGAATAATATGACAAATGGATGAAACATATTGACATAGTAATCATTGCCATTTGATCCATTTTATAATTATGTCAGCTTCTATAGGAATGTAACGAATCTTTCGAGCATGTTGTTTTAGTTTAGATAATTAAACACTTACTCGATATGGAATAGAATCAACTACAAAAATATGATTAAATCATAAGAAACTAGTCGAATAATGCAAATGAGACATGCCATTATTCCATTAAGGACCATATAAAGTATTTCATGTTAATTCAAAATCAAACTATTTTGACTTTAGAGAGCCAATATAAACACTTTTGTTTGTAATGATTTTACAAAAGAAGTGTAGTATGTTGATTAAACAAATATAAACACTTTTGTTTTTAACATAGTATTCGATCAATATACTCTTGAATTATTGCATACCAGACAGTATCCACGACTAGTGATAACGAGCAAAATAAAAGCATACAAGGAAGAGTAAAAGGTGAAAAGTTTTGACCTACTAATGATAGTCCCTACCAAACATACAAAATAATTAAACACCCAACACCATCTCAATTACCTTTACACCTTTGCTTGTAACTTTTCGGTCTATATTTATTTATTTCAACATTTTTTTCACATGATTTTATATATAAGTAACACCTAATCCAAATTTATTTTTGTTAAATATTTTGACAAAGACATATTTCTGGTGGCAAAAGTTGTCGTTTAGTTCTTCATTGATCAAAATTTACTTTTGTTAACTATTTTGACAAAGGACATATGTTGTGCCACCAAGTGGTTTGTTTGTATGACTAGAACGTTATGTTTTGATCATATGGCAGTTTCGTGTTAGTGTCAAGACCATAATAAGTTTCTCAGCCATTTACATGCTTCTTATCTGATGATATTAAGTGGTTGCATGTTATGTCAGGGTTTCGTCATATGTGGATATAAATTAGGCTAAGGAGCGAACTTCATCTCTTATATTCTCTTCACTTACATCTTACACTTTTTGTTACAATAAGATAGTTGCCAGGATTGTTGGATTAGAATCAAGTTTATAGTTGTTTTGGTCGAAAATAAGTTTTGTAGTTCCTAACAACTTGCTAATTTTTTAATAAGCACGTTTTAACAATAATTTGTGATTAATCATATCCTGTAAAAATGTTTAAACTTTAAACTATTAGATTGACATTAATGGTTCACTAAAACCACCATTAATTAAACCTACCGCCACATCATATCTCACTCCTGCCATTAAACCCCTGTGGTGGTTAACATCAAACCCATCAAGCAAAGATATCTCATTCTAACATAGTTACATAAATATACCCCACTTAAATATAAACATATCTCACAACACACTTAAATTTTGGTTCGGTGAAGCCAAAGAACCAAACCTTCTTCAAATGTGGCCGACCACACGTGGTCAATGGTTGGTGACTGTCAACGTTGGTTGACACGAGGTTATGCAACCACTACAGCTAGTCGGTTTTACATAAAATGGTGCATGAAAGTGTTTAGTATACGATATACGAGTAACATCTTATAATATCTGTTGGAGTTTGTGGATAAATATTAATAAATGTATGTCTAGAATCGAACTCGAGACCTCGGGATTGCACACATTACGTATGAAGGACTTAATGAATAATAATTAATATATAAAATGTTATGTATATTTAATTATTAGAAACACTAAATAATGACTAACAATCGTTAGAAGTTAACGGAATTGTCATAAATTGGTAATTGAGGGGACCGGCACGCTCCAGAACGGTATTTTCTGGCCCTATAAATATTGGATCATTCCACATATTTTTCTCACCTTTTTGCACTAAAAACTTTCTGATCTAAACATCCTTCTCAATCCTCTAAAAATCCTTTGATCTTATATACTTTGATCTTTGTTTCAAAGTGATTCAAGCCTCAACACTCAAGTGCAAAGAGAAGAATACTTCTACTAGAATATTACAACTTAGTATCATCTTGCTATCTAAGTTGTTTGTTTGTTTCATCTTGTTGATCTTTCATACTTTGGTGAATAAGGTGTATTTATTAGTTTGCTAGATTTAGTTGTAGAATCTAGAATTGTTGTAAGTGTGTAGTGGAAGTTGAAGTGAAGATAGGAGAGAGTGGCAATAGTAACTAGTAGTGAAGAAAGTGAAGCTTTCAAGTGGAGAAGACTTGAAGACATTAGTAGATTAAAGTTGTGAAGACTCTAGTGGCTTGAAGGTGCAAATATATCATTGGTTTGAAGTTGTGAAGACATTGATACTTTGAAGTTGTGAAGTTGCAAGACATTGAAGTCGTGAAGAATTTTGTGAAGGCGTGAAGATACTCGTGGTGTAAAGACTTATTGAAGAAGTAAAAGGTGTGAAGAAGTTGTGGTGTGTCATTCGGTGTGAGATTGGTTCTAGCTACGATTAGAACTCGACATCTTGCTTTGTGTCGTTAATTGGTGTAAGCATTTGGTGTGTACGGTTTTCTCCGCCATAAGGGAGGTTATTGACTTAGTGAAGAAAACTCTCGAGTTCGGTGCTCGGGGAGTGGAGTAGGGCAAGGAAGGTATCCTTGTAGCCGAACCACTATAAATCCTTTGTCTCTCGGTTTGATCTTTCCATATCTCATCCTTTACTTGTTTACTTACCTGCTTCTCGTACATTATTATTATTGTGTGTTGTGCATATATTGATTTCACATAAAGATCAAACTAGGTTCCATTCAAAACATTAATTACATATTAGTAAATTAAAAGTATATACAATCATTAAATCACATATACATATACAAATACAAACTTATAATTAAGTGAGAAATATGAAATTGTAATTTCTATTCAACACTTTAAATAAAGTAGTATCTATGTGACATATGTGAATTAATTTGTATCTATACTTTAGTTTCAAAGGTTTTTAAAAGGTATCATCAATCCTTTGAAAGTAAACTTTTATCAAACGAAAAAGACGCAAAACTATTCAACCCCCCCTTCTAGTTTTCCACAGAAACACTAAATAATGACTAACGATCGTTAGAAGTTAACGGAATTGGCTAACTATCGTTAGGTATCAAAGAACAAGGGCTAGAGTGAAAATTGGACACGAGAAGGATCCGGAAGGACCCTTGGGCCTTAGGCCGGTCGTGGATGGGTAGGGGAAACCCTAACCCACTCCAACTTGTCCTCCAAGTTTCACTTAGTATAAATACAAGGCTTAGGGGTTCATTCTTGGGACCTTTTGTGCACTAGCTATAACCCTAAATCTTGTTTTCTCTGCTCTTGTTCTTTGGCTGATCGTACACCCCTTCACAAGGGTCGATTGGTTTGTTTTCTACTAAACAAACTTTTGTGTTTTACATTAACTAGCATTAACATTAATTTGGTTATAGTACGTGTGTACAAGAACGAAGTAACAACACACTATTGTTGTTATCAAGGGATCGATTAACAAAACGATAAGGGGTTAATCATTGATCCATATAAACCCTAATTAGGGTTCATCACATGTTCAAGATCAATTCATTGATTCTTGTTTTGCTAGAATCACTAAATGTACGTTCCTGTTTAATTTATGTTAATCTTTTATATGTTATAGATGTTCCTACGCTTCCGCATATGTGTTTACCTATTTATATGATTGTCATGATACTTATATTCTAACAATATCCCTCAAACATGGATGCCCTAAATTTCCGCCATTAATGACCTTAAACCTATTCTCAACTTCATCACACTCAAGTTTCATTAGGTTATTGGGATTTAGTAAGTATTACTCCGTACATGTTAGAGGTAGGACAAGAAGCAACATAGTTACTAGGAGTTGGTATATTCATTAGATCGCCGGACATAACTTTAGTTAGATACGATCATTCCTAGTAATGGCTATCTCCGCAGACAATACACTCTACGATTTTTTAAACCTTCTTGAAGAGCCTCATGTTAACTTTATAAAAAGTCTTAAGAAACATATCTAAAATGCGGTTTTTGTATTACATTATGAAAAGAAACTATTAACTTTTTTGATTGTCTCAACTATTTTTGTCGAATCATCTAATGTTTTGTAAAATAGAAAGTGTTGTATTTAACTCCATTAAATGTATTATTAACTTCCTACCAGCCAACATCTGTTCTTCATAAACTAGCAGGGTACCCGAGCGTTGCAGCGGCGGGTACCCTGAAATTAAATTTTTCGGCGAATCATGTATTTTAGTTTATTATGTTTTTTTGACAATAGATTTACGGATATCAAGAATTTCGTTTAGACCGTGCTCGTTCGGGTTCGAGCCTGTTTGGCCCGCACCCATTCGGGCTCAAGCCCATTGGGCCCGTTGCCCGTTCGGGCCTGAATATTTGTATAATGTGCTTTATTATTTGTATTAGTGACGTTTAATGTAGGAATTGTGTTTAATTTGGTTGTACAATATGCTTGATAATTTGTATTTGTGATGTAAGGGGTGTTTTAATAATTGTATTAATTGTATTTATTGATCAATTAAATAATTGACTACATTAAATATCATTAATGTGGGATTTTTTTTTTTAATATGTGCATTAAAGTGGTGTACATTATGTTTTTTGTTTTGTAAGTCTGAAAATTATGTGCATTAAAGTGGTGTACATGCATCTTTCCTATTAAAGAAATGTTTTTGGTCTTAAACATTTTAAGACTTCTAAATATAGATGTCCTAAATACATTATAAGGCAGTATGGATAAAAAGACTTTCGTAATCTAAACACAAGCAATAGCCAATAGCCTATAATTCCATAAATGCAATCCTTAAATATAAACATAGACATCTAAAATGGGCCATATGAACATGATGGAGGGTTGACATGCAAACCATCCGAAAATGATGACGTTGATGTGATGGTATTTGTGATCATGATGTTTTTTTAAAAATTCCGTTAAATATTTTTTTGAAAAAATCAATGAAATTTTCACGTAACGAGATTTAATGGAAGTTAAACTTTAAATAAAAGTGTGACTTTAACAAGAAAAACAAAATTAACCTAAGCCCTCCATGATATATGATTGCCGGATTTTTAATAAGAACTTATGAAAATTTGAACTTAATAAGCTTTTATCAACTACTTCATTCGTTTTAAAATTATCGTCCTGGACAAAAAACACACACTCTAAAATAAGTAAGACTATTGCACTTTTTACCTAATCAAATATTATCTATATTTACTAAGCTCTATTTTGACTTGTTGAAATGAAAAGTGTACAATTATTATAGGACATCTCAAAATAGAAAGATGAACAATAACTTTGAGGCCAATGGAATAAAAGTTTTGTCTAAATGATAAGTTATAAGCAATTGTGATCTCGAGAGTTTTTGAAAGCTTGAACTTTTAAATTATGCTGATTCTTTTTAAAGTTTTTTTTTATATAAATAATGCGTATAAACGTTATTAATATTTCTCGATATCCCTATGTTTTAATGATCACAAAATGTAAAATCATTACGTAAACAAGTATTTAGTGACAAAATATCATTACATCCAACTAAATTACTTAAGGTATGAATAAACAATTGCCTAATACATTTTATGATCGAAGGAAAGTTTATTTACTAATTACAAATTATATAAAATGGTATAAACATTTTATATATTTAGAAAAACACTTTTGGTAATTAAAGGAAAATGTTTAATTCATAATAAATATATGAATTCAAATTTTTAACCAAAATCAGTTAAATCTACACCAAATAAACTTTTCCCAGAAAAGACAAAACATTCAGGCCATTACAGGTGGGCGGCCCCCATAATTTTAAGGGGGCCGGCTATGAATTAAAGGGGCCGGCATACGCTCCTGTGTCAGAATCTTTTGCCTATAAATACTGGTTCAAATCTGTAATTTTCACTCACCTTTTGCACTAAAACTTTCTGTCCAAATCCTCTCAAATCATCTTCCTAAAACCTTTGATCATATACTTATTAGTTCTTGTTTCAAGCGATCCAATCCCTCATCATTCAAAGTGCAAGAGAAGAATACTTCTTTAACATCTAGTTAAGAAGTATTGTAGATGTGTGAGTATTGTTAGTAGTTGTGTATATTACTTGTAAAGGTGTAGAAGTTTTGTAATTGGTAGATCTAGGTTTTTAGTGGTGTAGAGAAGTAGAAGTTATGTTGTGAAGCAATGTTTTAAAAAGCGCGCCTAAGGCGCCCCTACTCCCTAAATCCTACGAGGCTCCAGCCTTTGGGATTTTTTCAGATCGAGGCTCACGACATGCATGAATCCCGTAAAAATCGTAGCGCCTTGGGGATTTTTATGCTTTTGCGCCTAGAAGATGTAACGGGGTTTTAGCCTTTTTTTCTTAATAGTAAGATAGATTTTGGGCTTACATATTATATATATTGGGCCCTTTAAGTTATAAAGTATCTAATAACCCTAATATTTTAGAAAATAACTAAAACACACAATCAACAAAGAAATATATATTTTTTTGTAATCTTATGTCTAAGAATAGTAGCTTATTAACATATACAAATGTTGTTTCTTTAGTGTTAAGTGTTACCAAACAACTATAGATTTTGCTGTTGATAGTTGATAGAGATACATGGTAATTTGTTAAATTTTATAAGTTCGTATATTGTAATGTATATTCAGAGATTTAGGGTAGTTCATGGATTATGTATGTTGTTTGCTTGATATTTTGGGTTTAAATGCAATCTTTGTTAGATGTAATAACCATTAAGTGGTATTATGCATTAAATATTGATATTTTTATGTTATTTAAGCTGCATAAGTTGTCACATATGTTATAAAAAAAAACCTAAATGTATAGTGCGTCTCATATTTATGGATCCCACGCCTTGATTTGCGTCTCGACTCAAGGCTCTTTAACCCCCTTTGCACCTTAGTGCGCCTTGAGCCTTTCAGAACATTGTTGTGAAGTAGAAGAAGTTGTGTTGTGAAGAAGAAGGTGTGGTGTGAAGAAGTTGTGAAATAGGTGTGTAGTGACTAGTGGTGTGAGATTGGTTCTAGCTATTATTAGAACTCGGCATTTGGCTTAGTGTCGTTAATTGGTGTAAGCAAAAGTCGTGTAAGGTTTCTCCGCCAAAAGGGAGTTCGTCGTGTTAGTGAAGAAAACTCTCGAGTAGGTGACTCGAGGAGTGGAGTAGGGCAAGGAAGGTGTCCTTTTAGCTGAACCACTATAAATCCTTTGTGTCTCGGTTTGATCCTTCCATCTCTCAATTATTATTTTATCTACATCATTTTTATTCACGTAGACATAGACATTTACATATTGTTACATCTTATCATATTGTGCTATTATTGATTTCATACAAAGATCAAATTAAAAGTTCATTCACAAACATAAAGTTTTTACAAACAACCTAAAAGGGTATAATACATATATATACACATATACATGTTCAATTGATCATTTTGATCAACTATAGTTTTCTAAGCGAAACTTTAATTGAAGTTATCTTTTGACAATCGTTTTATAAATACAAATTGACGTAAAACTATTCAACCTCCCCTTCCAGTTTTTCACACTTTTCAAACTCATAAACTCCTCTTTTAGTAGGCATTTAAAATAGTTTTTGAAAATAAGTTTCAGCTTGTGAAATGGGTAATTGCAATAACACCTGCAGTAGTCAACTATAATATGTTTTACTACGTCATTTTACCATTTTAAAAGCTACCTTGCAATATAGGCATGTCTAAAGATAAAAGCTTCATACAAATTTCATTTCCTACCAATTTTCCTAAGTACACCCATTATGAGCTTAATCTCATACAAGCTTTAAAGTATAAGCTAAACAACGGTAGCTTTAGAAAGACCTTGAACTTATTCAAATGTCAAGTACATAAACACCATTGCAGGCTTGTATCGTAAATTTATTTATATGTCTCATTTGTTATTTAATGCGAAGTAATTATAAATTGTTATGCTAACTATTTAATTAAAGATATCTAAAATAAAAGTTGAAACTGTTATAAGCTTTGGCCCTTATAAGCTTTAGCGATTGTTTGTTTTGAGCTTATTTATTCGACTTATGTGTTGATTACACTTTTGAATAACTAATTAGCCCAAAATTTGAGCTAATAGCGTTATGGGCACGTTTTTCAAAATTAACTCAAGCTATAGCTTAGCTGGATGATTGATGTTTTATATTCATCGTGGTGTTTAGCGAATTATTTGGATCTGGAGCTTAATATTGTATGACATAAAACACCTTAAATTATGTTCATATATATGCCAAACTTTTACGTGTTTATTTTGTGTTTTTTAAAGGTATTTAAGTAATTCGATTAGTCATAAGTTTTAATTATTTCTAATAGCTTATCTCAATTAGCTTGAGCTTATAATAGGTTATAGCTTATGAAAGATTTCATGAGTTTGTGTGCTAGGAAAAACTTATTTATATGCTAACTTATTTTAAAAGTTCAAGCTCTTTTGTAAGCTTTTATAAGTTTGTCCCCAAACACACTAATTTGTATGTGGAGCTGGAGCTGAAGCTTAGCTAGAGCTTTTATTAAAGTAGTTAGAGCTATAACTTATGAATATAAATAGATATATAAAAACATTCAAATAAAGATATTAATATTATTTAAAAGGCATTAGTGCCATTAACCATTTCAAAAGCTTTTAGGGGGTGTTTGGTTGGGGCAATTTCAAGGAAATTAGTAGAATTTGAAATTAAAATGGCTTCAACTTTCTTGTTTGGTTAACAATAAAGTAGTGGGCCCAGGAAATTTCATTTCATTTTCTAGTATTAATTGAGGTAAATGTGTGCCATTTATAATTTCCTCCATATGAGAAGCATTATCATTTCTTTGAAATTTTAAATAGCACAATTTGAAACTCTTGAACCAAACGCCCCCTTATAGTTTTCAAAAGTTACTTCAGCTAGTTAAGAGCTTTTGAATTCTACAAACCCCTTAACACAAAAATAAACATAAACAAACAACCTAGATAAATTTTAAATTTTAACTAAACCTAAAACTTGTAATAATATATATATATATATATATATATATATATATATATATATATATATATATATATATATATATATATATATATATATATATATATATATATATATTAGACGAGTACCCATGCATAGCAATAGGATTTTATAGCGACAAATAGTTTATTGATAAAAAAAAGTTTATAGGTTATAAACGAAAAATAATGTTTTGAAACCCGGTTCGACCTGGTTGAACCGTTCCGGTCGAAAAATAGGTCGATTTAAACCGGGTCAACTTGCTAGGTTGGGTTGAAAACGGGTCAAATTAAACCGGGTCAATCCGCCGGGTTTGAAGCGTCTCGGGTCAACCCGGTTTGTGTTTTAATTGGTTGTATTTAAGTTGGTAGATATGTTTTTTAATTGGTTGTACAATGTGAATAAATCATTGTACTTTTAAGTAAAGGATAATGTTTTGAAACCCGGTTCGACCTGGGTGGTTCAACCGGTTGAACCGTTCCGGTGGAAAAATGGGTTGATTTAAACCGGGTCAACTTGCAAGGTTTGGTCAAAACGGGTCAAATTAAACCGGGTCAATCCGCCGGGTTTGAAGCATCCCGGGTCAACCCGATTTTGTTTTAATTGGTTGTATTTAATTTGGTAGATACGTTTTAATTGATTGTACAATGTGAATAAATCATTGTACTTTTAAGTAAAGGATAATGTTTTGAAACCCGGTTCGACCCTGGTAGTTCAACCGGTTGAACAGCTTCGGTCGAAAAATGGATCGATTTAAACCGGGTTAACTTGCTAGGTTGGGTCGAAAACGGGTCAAATTACCGGGTCAACCCGGTTTGTGTTTTAATTGGTTGTATTTAATTTGATAGATATGTTTTTAATTGGTTGTACAATGTGAATAAATTATTGTACTTTTAAGTAATGGGGTGTTTTAATTAGAATATTAATTACATTAATTTTCTCTCACATTTGACTTTCAATACTCAACTTTCAAGGCTCAACTTTTCAAGTTTGACCATTTTTTCATTATATATATATATATATATATATATATATATATATATATATATATATATATATATATATATATATATTCAAATTACTTGCTTTTAAATTTTAACTAAACCTATAACACAAAAATAAACATAAACAAACAACCTAGCTAATTTTGATAAGTCATTATTCCATCCGTTTGTAATGATCTTCTTGAATCGAGAACCCATTGGAAGAAGATCTAAGCAAGTGATTGGAAACTCAAGAGAAAAGAATAGAATTTCAGAATCAAAAGCTTCAATTGAACGAATTAGAGTTCATATAAATTACAAGAGTTGAGAGAGAATTTGGGGAAGAAATCACAAATCAAAATATGAAATGAAAATAAGAACTACAATTGGCTTACATTGAAAATTCAATTGTAACTGAATTTCTTACCAAAACCTACCCGACTTTTGCCAAACACATGACACACTTATGATCCAATATTCACGTGTTACTCATGTGACTAATCTAAAAATAGACCATAACACCGTTTCATATTAAGTATCCATTATAAATGAAATACAAAGTTAAAAAAAAAAAAAAAAAAAAAAAAAAAAATGGTATTTGGTGGAACCATCTCAAGTCCGTGTACCTTTTTGGTACCGAGCCCCCCACCCAACAAGGAAGACATAGCCCGGTAAATTACCTAGGCAACACTGGCAAGTTTTAAAAATATCTTCCTCAACTTATCAAACATTACTTAGGGCCCGTTTGGTTTGTAGATGGGTTTAGGATTAGGATTAAAATTTGGATTTGAATTTAAATTAAATGAAGAGAGAGAAAAATTTAATTAAAAAATATAATTTTATAATAAGAAAAAAATACATATAGAGAGAGAAAGAGAGAATGGTGTGACATGAGCTCACAAATAGGTGAAAGAGAGAGAAAAATAAGGTGGTAGGATGGGTTTTGTAGATGTAGTTTAGAAAGGTTTGAACCCAACACCAATTTATATCAAACATTATTTTTATATAATAATTACTCAAAACCCATGTCTTCCCCTCAAACCAAATGACCCTTAATCTTTTAAAAGTTTAGTATGACAACTTATAGAGAGGTACAAATGTCCAATATACAATGGATAAAGAAAAATACAAGTGCACTTTTTACCAATTGCCATAGTGCACCAACAAATCTCATAAATTCTCATCACATCTATTAAATAAGTTGGTACAAAGCAAGAAAAAGGCTCAAAACTCACTACTACTACACTTCCCATATCCAAAACTCTCTAAAAACAAGAGTCACTCACAAACTCATGAAATGATGATCCCAAAATGGTCTCCTAATTGGGGTACTTTGATTTAAGTCAAGATTTATACACAACTTGAAATTTTCAATTCTTTTGAGTGATCCAATACTAATATGGAAAGAAAAGAAATCTGCATTTAGTGTTTGGTGCTTCTTCTACTACGTGCTTGTGAGGCTAATCCATTTCCTTTCCTTTTTTTTACAAGACAAGAGTAAACGACAACCTTTCACTTATAACTAGGTTTGTGTTTGTTTTTTTTAACCTTATAATTCACTTTATCATGCTTTTAAATTTTTAATGTTTGTATATATAAATTATGTGTTTTTCCATATGGGTATTTCATTTCTTGAATGGGTTTTGTCTAAAAAGCTATAAAGTTTGAATCTTGATTTGAATTTTGGTAATTTTAGTTGTAATTTCAGTCAAGATTTGATTTTTATGCTGTTTTCTTTAAGGGTTTTGACTGATTTATTAAAAAAGTTAGGATTTGGCTTTTTGGGTGAAATTTGCTGAGTTTATTAGAGTGAGATTTTGATAAATTTGGTGAAAATTTGGATTAGGAAGTTGTAGTGAATTTGGAGTGATGATGGCGGTGTCATCAAGCTGCAAAGGGGGGGATACATTGGGGATGGATAATGGTAAGTATGTTCGGTACACGCCGGAGCAAGTTGAAGCTTTAGAAAGGCTGTATCATGATTGTCCGAAACCTAGCTCACTTCGTCGGCAGCAGCTTATAAGAGAATGTCCTATACTTTCCAACATTGAGCCTAAACAGATCAAAGTTTGGTTTCAGAACAGAAGGTATCATTTCAAGTTCTTGATATTGGCACATCCCTTTAATCTTAGGGGGCGTTTGGTTATATACTTGCAGATTGATTATCTAATTAGTACTTATCACGTTTTCAGATTGCGTATCACTAGTTTTCAATCAAGTGTTTGTATAGCTGATTAGCTTACTTGAAAACGATTATTGTGTTTTCAAATCACGTAGTCTTTTTACAAAACATAATCATGAACACCCCCTAAATTGCATAATATATCCCTTGTAGATTAAGAGAATGGGGATGTGATACCTTTTGAAGTTTTTGTGGCTTTTTTTATTTACAAAGTTTATATTTTTATGTATAAAGATGTAGAGAAAAGCAAAGAAAAGAGGCATCAAGGCTACAAGCTGTGAACAGGAAGTTATCTGCTATGAATAAGCTGTTAATGGAAGAGAATGATCGCTTGCAGAAGCAAGTATCTAATTTGGTGTATGAAAACGGCTACTTCCGTCAGCAGACTCAAAACGTAACAAAATTTGGCCTACTTTGAACTTGGATCTTGTTTTTATTCCCTAAATTATGTCAGTTTAGATTATGCTGATGTATCTTCTCGATCATCCTTTTTAACGTTTTTAATCATTTTTGCAGACGGCGCTCGTCACGACAGACACGAGTTGTGAATCAGTGGTGACGAGCGGTCAACACCATTTGAGTCCTCAACATCCACCAAGGGATGCTAGTCCTGCAGGGTAAGTTAGTTGTACACCAACCGTTAACAACATGTTTTACCCGTTCAATTAAAAAAAATCTTTTGCTTTATGTATTTAAATTTGAAAACTGTGTTATTTTTTTGTTGTTTTTTAGGCTTTTGTCCATTGCAGAAGAGACTTTAACAGAGTTTTTATCAAAGGCAACCGGGACTGCTGTGGAGTGGGTCCAAATGCCTGGGATGAAGGTTCTTTAATTTGCACTTACTTTAATCAGTGTTTTAGGATATTTTAATGGTGTTTAATCATTCCATTATCCTTTAATTAATATTATCTCTTAATTTAATTAGAATTCTTTTTAAAGAAACCTGCTAACCTTCTATGTCACATTAGAATCTCATCATTTAAGTCACTATCCTCCACATTCAACCTTTTTCTAGATTATTATTTTCTTTTTGGTTTTTTCTTTCCGTTTTCTTTACTATTGTTTATCTTTCTAAATCTAAAAGCAAGAATATACCGTCTGCAACCATTTCTTTCATTTTAGTCATGACGTTTGCGCACTAAAAGAAATGATGAAGTTGTGAGCGTGGTTCACATTTATCGGACACAGTATCACAAATTTATTCATTCTAGCACCATATAATTGACACTCAAAGAAACCTAGATAATGTAAAAGAATGAGACCTAACTTTGTTAATATATTTATTCAGAATGACCCATGAAACCACTAAGTTTACTAAAAGAGTGATCTTGATTTGTCTCGAGCCTTTAAAGAAATCTTTTATCATTATCTTCCATTGAAAAAAGCTTCTCTTTAATATATAATATGTCTCTAATTTCCCCTTGTAACCAATTTTGCAGCCTGGTCCGGATTCCATTGGAATCATCGCAATTTCTCATGGTTGCACCGGTGTAGCATCACGTGCATGTGGTCTTGTCGGTCTTGAACCTACAAGAGTAAGTCCTTGCCTTCCTATATTTTGCTACGGCATTAAATATAGTTCCTATTAGTAAAAACTTATATGTGACAATCGACATTAATTGTACTAGTATTATCCTTTTATGGGAACTCAATAAGTAAAGATATGAATACAAAGTTGTAAAGATAATTAGTTTGCACCTTAAATAGGACCCCACAAAAGCAATACTGATAACTGAGGTTCTTATTTAGGTTGCTGAAATCCTCAAAGATCGTCCATCATGGTATCGTGATTGTCGAGCTGTGGATGTTCTTAATGTGCTCACAACTGGAACTAATGGAACCATCGAGCTGCTTTACATGCAGGTTAGCACTCGTTTTAATGCTTGATTGCATACCCAACACCCTTGACACATGCAACAGGAACTCGATTTTGATGGTTTCACTCTATTGTATGTTTATTTTTATTTTTTTATAGCTTTATGCACCTACTACTTTAGCACCAGCACGCGACTTCTGGTTACTGCGTTATACATCTGCTTTGGAGGATGGTAGCCTAGTGGTACGAATAAAACAATTTCATTTCTTATTTTTTGTTCTATATGTTCCTATATAGAAACGTCGTGACTTTGATTTTGTTCAAATTAAGGTTTGCGAAAGTTCATTAAACAACACTCAAAATGGCCCTAGTATGCCGCCAGTGCCTCATTTCGTGAGAGCCAAGATGATGCCAAGTGGGTACCTCATACGACCATGTGATGGTGGCGGCTCGATCATTCACATAGTTGACCATATTGACTTTGAGGTACGGGAAAGGAAATTACTATATATTTTTAAAAGTACTACTATATTCTGCTGAGTTATACTACTTTATCGACTTATTTTCTTCTACATCATGTAGTCAGGAAGCATTCCAGAAGTTTTGCGCCCTTTATACGAGTCATCGACATTACTTGCTCAGAGGACCACACTCGCTGTATGATAATCTTTTGTCATCTTTTTATTTCCGTACAATATGTATATACTTTCTTTTAACATTGTATTATTCTATATTGTTTATCATAGGCTTTTCGCCAGCTGAGGCAGATTTCGCAAGAGATCACTCAACCGATGGTCACTAGTTGGGGAAGAAGACCGGCTGCTCTTCGTGCACTAGGTCAACGAATGAGCAGGTCGACTTTTTATCTATTTCATTTTACCATTTCATGATTTTTGTATAATTTTTTATGTGCTAAAAAATATTAACAGCTAATATGTTTTTGCAGAGGATTTAATGAAGCAATTAATGGTTTCACTGATGAGGGTTGGACTATGATGGAAAGTGATGGAATCGATGATGTTACCGTTCTGGTAAACTCGTCTCCTGATAAGGTCATGGGTGCTGCTCCGATGTATGCAGATGGATTCCCATCATCAA
Organism: Artemisia argyi; assembly: GCA_030686995.1. Classification (NCBI taxonomy): domain Eukaryota; kingdom Viridiplantae; phylum Streptophyta; class Magnoliopsida; order Asterales; family Asteraceae; genus Artemisia; species Artemisia argyi. Next base: position 51,729,314 of record CM060695.1, read on the forward strand.
TCAACAATGCCGTGCTTTGCGCTAAAGCTTCAATGCTCTTACAAGTAAGTTGGTCAAAGTCAAACACACCAGTTACAGAACTATAAATCTGTTTTGTATGTATGATACCTTCTATAAGTGATCGTCACAACGTTAAATTTCAACGGAAAAATTTACATGTGGAATTATTGTATTTTAAACTTTAATAAACTCCATGTTTATTTCAAATATGATAAGTGAGGTTTTGACCGTTAAAGCTGACTGAAGGATTTGCTAATATGATTTTTTCTGATGGCAGAATGTGCCTCCTGCAATACTTACAAGATTCTTGCGAGAACATCGATCAGAATGGGCCGATAGCAGTATCGATGGTTATTCTGCTGCTTCAGTTAAAGCTGGTCCTTGCGGTTTACCATTAGCTAGAAATGGAAGCTTCGGGGGGCAGGTTATTCTTCCATTGGCTCATACCATCGAGAATGAAGAGGTAAGTGACTTGATGAAGCTTGAAATATTTCTATTTCTTATGCGGATTATTAATTCAAATTTCCTCTTTACAAACAGTTTATGGAGGTTATTAAGCTTGAAAACATGGCTCATTATCGTCCGGATGACATGCTCATGCCTGCAGATATCTTCTTTTTGCAAGTAAGTAGTGGTCACTCGGTTTCTTGTTGGTTATCATCTTGTGACTTTGACTTTGAAAATATAATCGATTTAATTTGATTTGTTTCCCAGCTTTGTAGTGGAGTTGACGAGAATGCAATCGGTACTTCTGCTGAACTTATATTTGCTCCGATTGATGCTTCTTTTACCGATGATGCTCCACTCCTACCTTCCGGTTTTCGTATAATCCCGATCAATAATGTAACGGTAAAATTTAACCCTCTATTCAATTTAACTCTTTAAGGTAAATTAAGGGTTATTTATTTATTTTTTCTTGATTTACGCAGAATTCTCAGAATCCAACACGTGACCTTGCATCGACTCTCGAGGCGGGTCCACCTGGAAAACGTACAGCAGCAGATTACCTTGGTCAAAGTGGGCCCACAAAATCGGTTATGACCATAGCTTTTCAGTTTGCTTACGAGATTCATCTTCAAGAAAACATTGCAGCTATGGCTAGACAGTATGTGCGTAGCATCATAGCATCGGTCCAAAGGGTTGCATTAGCACTCTCACCGTCACCTTTTGGCGCTCGAAGTCTACAAGCCCCATCTGGTACCCCTGAAGCTCATTTGCTTACTCGTTGGATCTGTCAAAGCTTTCGGTAAATAAGTCTTTTGATTACTTGTACTTTTTGCATCATGTAATTATTGTGCCATGTCAAGATTTAGTGTATGATGACGATTTTGATATTTGTATGTAGTTTCTTTCTTGGTGAAGAACTGTTCAAAAATGTTGATGAACGAAGTGATTCGATGCTCAAAACACTTTGGCATCATTCAGATGCCATAATGTGTTGCTCTCTAAAGGTATGTCTTCTCTTCATATTCCATGCTTTTTAGATCAACGCTTTGTGTTTATATAACTCAAAATATTATGATTCTGCAGGCTGTGCCAGATTTTACGTTTGCAAATCAAGCAGGGTTAGATATGCTCGAGACTACATTAGTATCACTTCAAGACATTACTCTTGACAAGATCTTCGAGGGAGGTGGTAGAACGAACAATGTTTGCGCTGAGCTCCCGCAGATTCTACAACAGGTATATATAGCTTGACTTAACCGGCACTTAAAAATCAGATGTAATTTTTTGTTGCATTGATTATGGTTTCTTGTTGTCGTTTTTTAGGGTTTTGCTTGTTTACCTGGTGGCGTTTGCTTGACAAGCATGGGAAGACCTGTGTCATATGAACGAGCAGTAGCTTGGAAGGTATTGAATGATGAAGAGAACCCTCATTGCATAGCCTTCGTGTTCGTCAATTGGTCTTTTGTTTAAGTCTCCGAAAGTCGAAAGAAACAACTTGCTATTTCTAGAAAGACTAGGGTTAGAAAGCCAAACATGTTGCTATATATCTATAGAAATATTTGAAGGGCTAAGGCTTTCTTTTGTTGTCATACACTTTTGTTGTTTGGTCCTTTGAGTTTACAGGATTCTTGTGCTTATTACTTTAATTTAAAGATTATTGAATGTAGTTTTATTGTTTATTTATTCATATCCTAAATTATCTTATATTTTTGTTGCATACAATTTTAGATGTTTATATTTGTATTTTTATATAACTGTGGTTCTCTGGGTGTCTAACAAAGTTGTAAAGATAGTGTTTGCCACATTTTAAATTACATTGTGTTTCATGCAAAATGAAAACCGCATGCAAACTTTGTTAACTAGTAATACAAAGCAAGTTCATCTCTATCTCTATGAAGACAAGATAAACATTTTCCAAAGGTGAGCATGTTATTATAAAAAATAGTAAACTACTTAAAATATAAGCTTTAAGCTTTGTTTGGCATAAAACACTTATAAAAGGTTTTTAAAAAGTTATCTTTCATTATCTTTTATAATAAATGCTACTTAATCAAGCTTATAAAAATAATTTATATTTTTTAGCTCCTACTTCATCTCAATCTCAACTTCATCTAAAGTTCCAGCAAAAATTATTTTTGGCAAACTTACGTTTATGTTTAAGAAAAACTACACACACACACACACACACTTTACATATACAAAGTTACAAACCATTGCAATTGGAAATTGGAAACTGATCTTGATGAAATTGGAAACTGATCTCCATGAAATATTGGAAACTGTGTGGATGTTGTGGCCAGAAGATCACACTCGAGAGTCGAGACTACATTATTGTACGTGGAAGTTAAGAGTTTGCATGGTGGCCGGTATATGGATTTGCGGTCTTTGATATGAAGCTGTTACCAAGGAAATTTATCCAAAAACTCAAACAAATGATTGTGAAATAAGAGCTGGCGAGTCGCAAGTAATTAAGCACCTAAATAATGATACACTTTCTAATATTTTACAATAATTGTTTATAGAAACATATTTTGAACACCAAATATGTTATAATTCCATTTACCAGGGTAAGAAAAACCCTTTACCCAAATTTTTTTTATAATTTCATGGACAACCTAATATAGAAATTATCGTGGAGTAGGTTTAGACTAAGAGATGCCAAAATATAATGGCTTCCAAATGCTAAATCCCAGAGGTAGAAGATAGTTTTCTTTGCTTCTTTTATTGTTAGGCACTATAACAAAGTTATACCCCTTGGTCGCCCGGTATGAATCAGCTCAGTTAGCAGATTCATTAAAATGAGATGTCGTGCAGAACATGAATGTTAAGACGAATGTGCATGAAAAGATATTATTCTAGATAACTCCACGCCCTTTTAGGAAATTGTGGCAAGATCTGTTTGTTTTGGAACACAAGACCACAAATGGCCGTTTCTAGTTAAAAATGTGTATGTACGATCTGTCCATCTCAAGCACTCAGATTACAATGAAAAATGATGATGGTTGAAGACATCGTACAATGCTTAAATTGCTACCAACTCGATATACTTTGTGCTTTTGGTAAGTATGGAATCACCGTCTTTCAATATTAAAATCTGATGCTCATCTTTGAAGTCTTTAATTAGGTGCTTATCTAAGGGTTGTGGGTGACCAGACAAGAGATGCAAACAGGCAAGGACCGAAGTGAAATAACTGATAAACGTTTCCAAAATGTAAATATGACGCAAGAAAACATTGAAACATCAGTATAATATGAAGAAGTAAAATCATATCCAGTTTTATCTTCCAATATAGTGTAAATATTTTGACATGGTTTAACCAAGCGATCACATCACCCTCACTGCCGCAGAACCTTGCTGGCAATAGTAGTTACTACAGTACCAGTTTGATCCTAAGCCAAACTATTCAAACTTTGGAATACTGATTCAAAGCCAAATTTCTTTTCCGGTCTTTTCACTAAAGTTCATTAGAAATAACTTTGGATTGCATTCAAGTGGTACTGAGCGAAGATGTACTCAATCAAGAACTAACTTTTGTACGCCGGTTCTTATGTACACTATGCTTTTGCTAATTTTTCAAAAACATACAAATCATCAAATATCGCAGAACATCAAGCCAGAGGAGCGAAAAATTTTGTAAATATATATTTGGAATTTTTGCACCATTCTGATCCCAATGCTGATTCTTCACAGATTGCCACAAGATTTGAGTTGGGAAAATATGCTTGGTAACCCAACTATAAATTACAATTAGCAATTAGTACAAAAGCATATCGACAATGTTGCTAGATGATCCATACACCTCACGGATAAAACCGTCTATTAAATTACGTGTCAGCAGAATAATTGTTTAGAGGATGAGAACTGGCTTCTAATATTCTCGGCGACATACAGAGTCTCTTCAACCGAACACTTTCCTGGAGAAACAAAAAAAGGTTTTTACAAAATGTTAATGTTTTCTACATAACATACTACGAGCACTACACGTCTACACTTTGACAATTGTGATCAAACTTATCAGATCTGAGTTTCAAAATTGAAGAGATGAATTTGTAAACGTCACCAATGTGTCACATTTCAGTTTCAAATTTTCAGTCAATATTTACGAAAATTCAGTCTTAAAGGCAATTTTATTGTCCGTTGACCTCGAAAGTCAAACTTCACTATCATATTTCAGTTTTAGTGGCAAACAAACCCATACTTCTTGTGGGAATGAACCAAGTACATGTTGCAAGAAAAATAACACAATTTTTTTTAGTATAAAGGTGTTCCTTTTGCATCCACTATTTGTCCACAATAGTTGATTCCAATAGGTTTCTACTACATTTTAGTGATAGTGATGGTTGTCAAACCTATAGATGTGACATGTTAGACCCAGTTACTAGTGAGTGGGTTAATTTGCATTAGGTTATCGCTAACAGGTTATCATATTCGAGACAAAAATTATTAAAAATCTAAGAAGTTTAGGACAAAATTGTTTTGGGCTTAACCTAAGTAGAACAAAATAAACCCGTTTTGACCCATTATACACCCTGTCTATGACATGGGAAGTGGTCCAAGACCTCAAATACATTGTGTTACTTTATCTTCTTACCTCAGTTTTGTCATGCTCGTACTGAACTAAGAAAACGCATCTGCAGCCCCTTATATCATGCAACTTTCTTTGAATATCGATAACTTGTGCATCATGATATCTTGCTTGATCTGGCTTCTCCTGATGATGTACCAAATGACATCAGATATTAGCATCAGATTATAGTTAAGTATGATGACACTCGCTACCATACAAAAATTGCAGAGCTTACTGACTTGGAAACAAAGTACAGTATCTCCAACCATGACTCTATTGCATTCCGAGTGCTCGAGTGGGACCGATCGTTCGCGGACATTTTTAACATGGACCCATTCATCTTCGTCATCCCCAAAACCAACAAATCTTACAAGTACTTCCTGAAATTTATAGAAAGTCAACAAATTACGCTTTTTGACATATATATGTTACATAATACTGTATAAAGTAATTATATTGTACATATATAAACACGAAGGGTATATTGTATCTACTTAATCCCTAACTGAAGCCAGAAGGTCATTACTGCTCAACTCCACTCAATGGTTTTTAGAAATACTATATTGAACAAATATAACCAATATATATTTGAACTGAAGTAATCAGTGAATATAGATGAAATTAAACAGCGCCTGTTGGACCTCTATTCAAAAGCATATTAATGAACTTGGTCGAAGTTAAAAGATATAAACTTACAGGTCCACCTGTACTAAGAAATCTGTGTGTAATAAAAGTCTCCACATCATACCTGCAAAAGCCACAAAAGTGCATATCAGACAATTTTCAACAAGCGCAAACCTGCTCAAATTCCAACTTTATGCATGATTTTTTTTAAGAGCTCATAAAGTTTGCCAATATGATAGATGTTTACTAAGCATTCTACTGTGGAAGTAACTTTTATCTTGCTATATGTACGCTTACCATGCGTTATCATATGATGACTTTGCCTCAAATTCTAACTTTGACAGATCGATACCTTTTTCTCCTGCATAAATTTGTTGGATGTTATACAAAACGCCCATAGATAAATTTTTAACAGGTTATTAATCAAAATATGTAATATCCTCAATACCAGCAAGAAGGATAACTTAGATGATTGATATTAATGATGTCAATACCAGCAAGAAGTAATTTGAGCGCAAAGAACGTTTAGTCGGTATTTGTAATTTGTAAACAACAAAATCACCTTTAGACGTATCAGAAACCTCATTTCTATTTTTTAAGGCGCAAACTTCTTGGGCACCTGACAAATTGTTGGGGCCATTTAGCGATGTATCTTTTGACAGGAGACCTGCCTGCCTATCATGGAACCAACTTTGAACCTAATATTTGAGCATAAGATTCGTGTGCAAATAAGTACACAAAGAACAATGATGTAGCTTTTCTTAATAGTATGTACAAGTATAGCTAAAGGGATACTTACATCGGTCCATTTAATAGCAGGTTTTCCAGCACGACCCGCAGAACGGCTGTTCACCAAATCAAAATGGCTTTAATGATTTTGTAATGATCAACAGAGCACCATATATTATATACTCCGTATATGCTATTGCAATAAAAACAATTTATGTCAAACTTGACACTTTTACATTAGCACGATTACAGATAAATTGGTGGTTACGATATGGGTCTACATGATTAATCTATTTTCTATTTCTATTAACTATATGGTATTATCAAGTATTTGACATAAAAATACCAATAAATTCACCACACCATGTAATAATTTCAACATTTTCTTTCTTACCACAAAGAGATATTACTAAAGTAAAGTAACTCCCAATACCGTCTTCCACGGGTTATGGGTCCCAATACCGTCTTTCACGGTGTATGGGGGAGGTTGAGACGTAGACAACCATACCCCTACCTAAGGTAGAGAGGTTGCTTCCGGTTCTACCTAAGGTAGAAAAGGACCTCCGGCCTTTTGTAGGGAGTGAGGACAAAAAAAACAATGTGATAGAGATTACTTTTTGACAGCGTGGGCTAAATATGGAACCACCAAGAGAAAGGAGCAGCATGATAAACTTAGGTGTAACCATATGTATGATTAGTTTTAGACTTGCACTTATACACACGCACCCACATTTAAAGACTACAAATCTGTATAATCAAAGACATATAAGCAGACAACCATTAGTTGCAGGGGTTGTGGACTTGCAAAAGTTGTAACTTGTAAACAAATTTGAAACAAAAAACGGAAAAAAAATGCAAATAATTTTGAAACTGCAATCTCATAACTCACTTGAATCCTTTTGCCAAATACTTGAAGGCCTTCCGATCTAGATGTTCACCTGATTCCTTTAGTACTCTCTCCATTTTCTCCATCTGTAAAGTTCATTAACAAAGATTATGCATACTCTTTTTTCAGTTAGTCTAGTCTAATAATGTTATAAATATCAATTGAAAAACATGTTCCACATGATAACGAGTTGTCCATGGAAACTAACAGACTAAAACTACTAGAAATGAGGTTTAACACTTGCATTGAAATTCTAGTTCAATGTAGCAAAACCACATTATACATCAAAATCGAAGTTGATATCACCACAATGTCACTTCCCAACAAAGACTGAACTGTAAATTGTTACTATTTTTTTAGAAAATATCTAATTATTTGAACAATAAGGCTTACACACATCCGACCCTAACACGGCTCCGTAGGAACTAAGTCTATATAATGAAGTTAAGGATAGAGTTTTTGACAAGTTGACCTCAAACACGACTTAAGTACTTAACCAAGATTTGGCAAATCAAGAGCCAGAAAAAGAGTTAGCTTAACAGATTGTTCTCAAGCCAGCCAAGCTTCAAGCTAAAGCAAACTTGGCTCATATAAACCTTAATCAGCTAAATGTTTGGCAAATTGTATTTAACGAATGTACATGTAAAATGATCCTATATAATCAGAATATCAAATAACTACAATCGAATTTTGTTTCAGCCACTCAAACCCGGTTTCCAACTTTTTGGCCGACTACTTTAAGGGACAAAATGGGGTAAAGCCCAGACTTATTTAAAAAAGGTTTGCGTGGCCACATCGGAATTCTTTTGCTCATAACTCTTAATATTCTAATAACATACTTCCTCTGTCCCAAATTAAACGCCGACTAACAAAATGAAGGCAGTTTAAGGGGGTGTTTGTTTTGGCTAATATAGCCGGTTTATGGCTTATTTGGTTTTGGGCTTATGTTTTATTTTGAAACTTTTCGGCTTATATAAATTCATTATGACATAATAAACTTATATAAGCAGAAAAATTTCAAAACAAGCCGCAAAAGGTGAGCTTGTGAAACACAAGCCCAAAATCACATAGAAACAAACACCCCCTAAGAAAAGTGGGACCATTACACTGTGCACTTTCATGTCGACAATTTAATTTGGGCCAAGCAAAAATAGCAATGTGTACACAATTCCTAATAAAAGTGATAAACAAGTTTAAGATGAAAGTATAGTTGATAATAATTCTACCTCGGCAGTTGAGAAGCCTGAAAAGAGCTTGTTGTTGATGGTACGAAGAAGACGATGATCCTCCTCATCATCCATTAAGATTTCTGATAATTCTAAAAGAACCCTAAATGAATTATTAATAGAAATAATTCGAGGGAAAATAGAAAATAAATTAATAAAAAGGTTGAGCGGGAATTGGGGAAAGAGCATAGAAAAAGAAAACTAGTACGGTACTACTTTCAGGGTTGCAGATAGATAGGTCATCAAGAATCAGTAGCAAGCAGCCCAATAACTATGAAAAAACAGCCCAATAACATTCTTTGTTTCAAACAACTAAATAATTATACTTGTTAAATCATGATTTTAGTATGACACTTCAAAATTTACCGATTCAATTTGTAGTCATTGCGAGAAAAAAATGTATGAGTTAAAAACAAAAAAAGATAAAAGTTTAAGGATTAAACAATATTTAAAATATTAGCTTTTCTAAAAAAAGAAAAATATATATATTTAAGATATTAATTTAGTGGTATATGTTGTTATATTTAAGATATTAATTGAGTGGTATATTTTTCTTTTCTAAAAAAAGAAAAATATATATATTTAAGATATTAATTAAGGGTATAACAGTTTACTAATATTACTCAATTTTAAGTTATTTTAAATTTCAAAAATGAATATACACTTTTTATGAGTAGTAAATAAAGAGTAAGGATTAGATGGTAAAAATAATTGCATATAAAAGCAGTGGCGGATCTAGCATAATTTGCAACTCATTTCACTTTGTTTCTCGTCTAACTTTTATACTTAGTTGTTCATTTATTAGATTAAAATTTTCAGATCCTCCAGGTTGTGTTCATTAATTTTGATTTAAACTTTCGAATATTTAGAATAACTTAACAAAAGAAAAACAGATTATACCAAAAAAGGAGGGCTACAAACATAAACAGAAGTCCAAAACAAAAGAAAGACGATAGTCGAACGTCATCATTGATGATTTTAGTGTCATCAATCATTTTATGCAACTGTGATTTACCCGAATATCAAAGAGATTTCGAGTTAAACTATAATACGGAAGTGTTGCGAAGTGCACTTGTTAAGTTACTATGATTTCTAGTACTACATATGGTGGTTATTTTATCAAATAGCTATGACTATTCATGAAAATGTGTGACTTTTCATCAAGAGTCAACTTTTTTCTACAACCACCATGGAGTTTATTATATAAACATTTTTTGTTTTTCATATTAACATATTCATATCAACAACAAATTCTTTATGTTTTGCTCTTTTTAATTTGCCTAGAATTTGAGTGGTCATTCTTGTCTTATCACTATACAAATTTCTTGTAAACCATGGTAATCAATAAGATAGAAATAGTATATCAGTAAAGTGGTCTTTTATACGATACAAGAATTATACCCTCTAATTATCACATCAAATAATACCAACAGTCATTTCATGTCGTTATACTTCTTTGAAATATATAATGTATATGCTTAAACTATTAGACATTGTAACCTCGTAGAAGTAACTTTATTATTGATCGATATTTATAAATTACAACCCTAATGAAAGGTACTTAAGAAGTTTGGTACTTAAACTAAGAAATTTGAGACTCAAAGTATTATTGAAGTAGATAGGCACTTAAACGAAAAAGTTTGGTACTAGCGTATCTTAAAGCAACCAAGAACGTGACGGCCCAGAGAGTTTTCAAGCTTATGGCCTGACGGCGTCACCTAGGCCGTCAGGGTCCAATTACTAGTGACGGCCCAGAGTAAATTCCTACATAACGGCATCACAAATAGATCTAGGCAATACGATTTTATCATGGCGGCGAGTTGACGGCGTCACGAGCTAATACATGACATCGTCAAGATGTAATATCTATATATAGTTTTCCAAATTTCATTCATTAGTGTGCAACTTTGAGGGAATAAACCCTAGTCCGAATTTTATCAGCTTTTCAAGGGTTCCAACACCTTGATTCTTCCATGTTCAATTGAATATAAGTATTCATTCAAATCATTCAATATGTCTATGTGTTGTGTGATTATATCTTACGCTTGTCTTCTCTTTAACATGCTAGGCTAGATCTTTATTGTGTTTGCTTAGATGTAGTGAAACATAGATGTTGATTATGGGTTGATTGTTTGTTTATAATTGTTACGGATGATTGTATTTGATGTTAGGCTTAAGAAAACTGGCAGACTTCCATTGGTAACTTGCTTGAACGTCTTAAGAAACATGATCGGAGGTGTACTACGATTTTTGGTTGTATTTAATGCGTAAGAGAATTCTAATGATCCCATGTTAGGAGCTTCTAACGGCTCGACATAGGAGTGAAGTAGATTCCTATAGAGTTAGGGAATATTGTACACGGCCCTACGACTAGTATTAAGGAATATGACCCGTCATCCATGCAATTGTAACAAATTATCAACCTGTAAAAGATATCTAGGGAGTAATAAAACCTAAGTAAACACAACTTTCCCTATCATTGTTTACACCACATTAGTAATTAGATTCATTTTCATTTCTGTTATTTATTTTGATTGCATCTTTAGCCATTTGGGTTAGTTGGCTAGCAACTAATTCCGCCCACTCTTCTAAAAACCCGATATTTTAATTGTTTTCATAAAATATAAAAATACAAAAAGAATCATCCCTCATCTCTAGACCTAGTTTGTAGGCTTTCTAATCCTAGCGACACTATTCCTGAGTTGAACGATCAATCCCCCGGTACTTGTCACTATACTATACTACAACGATCAGGTACACTGCCTGGTGGGGGTTGTAAGCTTCTCGAGATCCCTTGAGAGGTAAAACCTATTGCGAGAGCGCAATTCCCACGTATCACCAAAACAGAGCTTTTGTTTAAAATTAGAGGTCACTCGATATCTCCATACATTAACTTAAGTTTTATTAGCGTACCAAGTCTCCAAACAAACATATTGTTACCTTGCCTCCAAAATTTTAAATCTGATCAATTTGCATGTCCACCAAAAAATACGAACTTCAGCCCGTTCAACCTATTTAAACTTTCAGTTCAAGTATAGTTCTATGAATAGATAAAACAGTGACAAATAGTAGAATCTAAATTCAATAAATTCAAAAAATGGGTCGACCTATCCCATTTTTTACCATGGTGAATATTCTACATTAAATTTTATTACATGTAAGAATATGAGTGTGTTACGATGAACGGATGATATAAATAGATAATGTTTAGATTTTTTGTTATTTTTTTAGAAATATTTGTAAGAATAAGAAAGTAATCCGATGAACGGAGGATTACTATTAAAGTCTCGTTTATATAAGTCAATATTTCACATTATTTATATATTATGTATTACCTCTCACACATATGATGCATAAAATTTCAGTATGAATTACATATAAGTAGCAAAATAAACATAACACATTAGTAACTTACTACCTTTGCCTTGTGTTCATCCTCTTTGGCGTATGTTTCTCCGGTGCAAGTTTTTCTGTAAGCAAAATAGTAAAATTGAATCTTTTTAAAACCTCATTTACAATATGAACAACTGCTAATTTACATAGTCCTTTGCTAATTCACATAACTCAAGCAGTTCATAAAGGATTAGTATAACCTAAAGCATCAACCATATCCTATGTACAACAAAAGAACATAAAAAATCATCATTACATTTACCTCGAGGAGCTGACCGGCTGCATCTGTTATTGGCATGTCGGGAAATAGGAACTTTTTTTGACTCTTCATTAGTATCTGTAACACCACGTTCAAAAGAATTAAAATAACCGAAACCATTTGTTGAATACATTGACCAAATGACAAAAAGCCACTGGTATGCTTTAAAACATTCTTAGTTAGGTATGTACATACCTTCTTGTTACTTACTTCATCCTTTACCTCTTTCAGCAATGACGTGCCTTCCGTTGTCAATTACATATGGAACATCCTTGATAAATCATTGACCTAAATAAAAAGAAAAAATTAAAGAAAGTGCAGCCTCTCTTGTTGACCACCTAAACAATTCAATCCGCATAACACACGAATCCAAGAAACAAACGAAACCTTAGTAGAGCATATCATACATCTAAAGATAGAAAAAAGTTACCTTTACTACAGTCTTGACATTCAATTCCTCTTGTGTTGTGCTGATGTGCAGCCTTTCAGAAATCTCCGAGACATTGCATGATAAAATAAAAGTTTGCCTGAAAATACAAATAGTAAAACAAAAGTTTTCATTCTGACATTACATTGAACACTTGGTATACATATACAAACAAAACAAATGATGAAATTCTAAATTGACTTGATTGGACAAAAAATTTACAGATGCAATACTTTCAAACAATGGAATAAAAGAATCAAGATCATACCAAAATCAAAGCATCGCCACCACACCGAATCGTAAAACGCGTTTCTATGTTGTTGGAGAAAGTCCAAGATAAGATTTGAAAACATAAATCAGAGCTTTATTTTTGGAGATGATTGTAACCGATTACATTAAATGGAAAACGCGTTTGATTTGATGAGGCGAAAAATGAACCATTTTTAGGGGGTCATTTAAGCCCGAATTCGAATTTATTTGATCAAATATTGCCCTGAATCGTTCCTTTTGTCATTTTAAGTACTTTTGGAGTGAAATCTAGAAAAGGAAGCATTTTGGACGTTTTTGGAGCATAAAAGTGAAGAAAACGGCAAAGTCTTAATTTTCCTTGCTGGGAACAGTACCTGACGGCGTCACTTGCTTCTTAATGACGGCGTCAAGCGTAATACAAGAGGTGGAAGTGGATGGTGCACATGACGATCCAAAAAATTTCATACTAAGGACATGACGGCATCACCATAGGCCGTCATGGTCCAAATGTTAGTGACAGCCTAGAGCAACTTTACACATGACAGCGTCAAAAGTGGATCTAGGCAATCCGATTTCATTATGGGCGGCGAGTTGACGGCGTCACAATTTTCTTCTTGACGTCGTCACCCTGTAAAATCTATATATAGTTTTCCAATATTTATTCATTAGTGTGAAACTTTGAGGGTGCAACTTTGGAGAAAAACCCTAGGCCGATTTTCACAGCTTTTTCAAGGGTTTTTACCCTTTGAAACTTCTTATGTTCAATTGGGATAAGTACCCTTTCAATTCAATCAATATGTCTATGTGTTGCTTGAATACATCTTATACTTGTCTTCAATTTAACATGCTTGGCTAGGTCTCTTGTGTGTTTACTTAGATGTAGTGAAACCTAGATGTTAATTATGGGTTGATTGTGTTTATAGTTGTTACGGATGATTGTATTCGATGTTAGGCTTAAGAAAACTGGCAGACTTCCATTGGTAACATGCTTGAACGTCTTAACAAACATGATCAGAGGTGTACTATGATTTTTGGTTGTATTTAATGCGTAGGAGAATTCTAATGATCCCATGTTAGGAGCTTCTAATGGCTCGACATAGGAGTGAAGTAGGATCCTATAGAGTTAGGGAATATTGTACACGGCCCTACGACTAGTATTAAGGAATATGACCCGTCATCCATGCAATTGTAACAAATTATCAACCTGTAAAAGATATCTAGGGAGTAATAAAACCTAAGTAAACACAACTTTCCCTATCATTGTTTACACCACATTAGTAATTAGATTCATTTTCATTTCTGTTATTTATTTTGATTGCATCTTTAGCCATTTGGGTTAGTTGGCTAGCAACTAATTCCGCCCACTCTTCCAAAAACCCGATATTTTAATTGTTTTCATAAAATATAAAAATACAAAAAGAATCATCCCTCATCTCTAGACCTAGTTTGTAGGCTTTCTAATCCTAGCGACACTATTCCTGAGTTGAACGATCAATCCCCCGGTACTTGTCACTATACTATACTACAACGATCAGGTACACTGCCTGGTGGGGGTTGTAAGCTTCTCGAGATCCCTCGAGAGGTAAAGCCTGGTGCGATTCCCACGTATCAAGTTTTTGGCGCCGTCGCCGGGGAATAGTTATTATCTAGGTTAGGATTTCTTTTTATTAGGTCTACTTGCTAGATTCCTTTCTAGTAAGATTTTATTTTTATTTTTAGGTTTTCTGTCTATCTTATTTGTTCGTGTATTTGTTCGTAATCTTTACCATCCGACATCATGGAAGGTGGTAACATCTTTGAACCCATCGACCTACCACAACAAAACCACCCACAAAACCCTCCAGTTACAAACCAACCTCTTAGGCCTCAAACCTTAGGAGAGTATTCCCGTCCTAGCCACCAAGGCTATCGAAACACTATTGAGCTCACTCAAGGAGCCAATGTGTCCCCCTTGCGATTCGACACCATCCGGTTGGTGCAAAGCGGATGTGCATTCCATGGACTTCGTTCCGAAGATCCTAATCAACATCTCAAGGACTTCCTTAAAATCGTAGATTTTATAGACCTTGATGTTACAACTAGAGAGTCGACCCGATTACGCCTATTCCAATTCTCTCTACGTGATCAAGCTAGTCAATGGCTTGAACGTTTACCCGCGGGATCCATCACCTCATGGGATGATCTCACCACTCGTTTCCTTGCTCAATTTTTCCCACCAGGGAGAACTACCAAGCTTAGAAATGATATCTTGATGTTCCAACAACGTCAAGGTGAAACTCTATATGAAGCATGGACTCGTTTCAAGGACTTACTCCAAAAAGTCCCTCATCATGGCATAAATCTTTGGCTCCAAGTCCAAATCTTCTATGACCATATCGATCTCTCCACAAGGCGAACTATTGACCAATCGACCGGTGGCAAGCTATGTGATCTAAGTGCGGAAGAATCATGGGAACTCATAGAAGATCTTGCTCTATGACAACGAAAGTTGGAATGATCCCCGTGATTTGAAAAAAACGGTCAAGGCAATATCCTTTCCTTCGAACAATTCTAGCACTCCTGACCGTAGGATCGTGGAACCTGAGAACCAAGTCAAGTTTCTCATTAAATCCTACGAAGCTCAAGCCAAGTGAACAAAATCACTTCTTCGTGTAAATTGTGTAATGGCCCTCATGAAACTCATAACTGCATGGAGCTTCCAAAACATGCTTTTAAGGAATTCACATCGTTACGCATTGATAAAACAAAGGATAGAGAGCTTGCCACGAATCGAGGTCCTCGAAACTTTGACGAGGCCTATGAGGCATGGAAGGATAAACCAAATTTCAGAGGATACCAAACTCGGAGCGTATCCTTCAATGATTCTCCCCCACTCGAATGGTCCGAGCATTTTCCATCACAGAGCACTCCTAGGCAAAGCTATGAAGATGCCTTGCGAAAGTTCATTCTCCCTCAAGAGTTACAGCTTGCCACGCTCAAGACCAGGTTTAGACAACAGCAAGCCGATATGAATGACAAGATTTGTAATCTGTTAACCGCTATTAAAGAGCACGCTGTTAATAAACCGATTCAGGCTGAAGAGGTCAAATCTGTCACCTTCATGAATCAGCCAACCTCTCCTGTGAAAATAAAAAGTCCTAGTAAACTCTTTAAACATCTGTCACCAAAGGTAAAGGACGTTAGGGACCATGTTAACCCCCTAGGACCAATCCATTTTGTAAATACAATCACCACAATATCTGCTCCTAAACCTGACCAGAGCCAACAACCAACTGGAAATAAGAGTCATGAAGTTAAGGATGAAACCTCAAAGTTAGACCACAAATTGGCCAAGAGCCTTGCCAACTCATTCGAGGACTCCGTCACACAAGAGTCAGGCGAATTGGATGAAGCGAAAGAGAGATCAAATGGGCACACGAAGAATCCAACAATTTTGAGTGAATCTATTATAGAGGAACTCGAGGAAAATTTGGTGGATATTACTAAAGGGAGTAGTGATAGGATTAAGGGAAGCGACTCTGAAGTTTTTAAGATTTCCTGCACTATTAGGAAGAAGCTCATAACCGATACTCACATAGATCCTAACCTCCCTATCAACATGATACCCCTAACCCTGTACAACGAAGCCTTCCCTGGACATATCTCGTGTGAAGGAATCGATAACGCCGGGATAATAAAAAAGTTATCAGTTATGATTGGAGGATTCGTCTATAACATTGATCTCACCGTGGTCGATGACATAGACTCTGTCACTAATCTAACATTAACCAACCTTGTCCTCGGGAAACCATTTGTCAATGAATCGGGAGTGATCCTTGATGAAAAGGATGGTAGTGCATTATTCACCAATGGCGTCAGGAAGGTGATTTTTCAGAAGGGTAATGAGGAGGTGTATGAGTACCGTCCGTCACTAGATGGGAATGTATATGGATTACAGGATGGGAGATCGGAGAGGATAGTGCGGCTTGATCCGAATAACCTAAAAATCCCTTGTATGATCGGTCACAAATATTTCGATAATGTCTACATCAACGTGTTTCTACCTAAGAATTTTATGTCCCTGTTCCATTATAACTATATTTGCAGATGGGTAATGATTTATAAAGGACATAATGTTGTTGGTAGAGATCATGAAATCCAGGTATTCATAGGAAACATGGCATTCACAATGGACTTTACGATCGTGGACAACATTGAGGAATATGTCGACCCAAGGTTGTCACAAGTTGTTTTCGGAGCTCCCTTTTGTGAAATCACTAACTTAATGGTTGACGACCGGAACGGAATCATGACCTTCACTGATGGAATTAGGAGGGTGTCATACCAAATGCCATACAAGAGGAAAGACCTCATAGGAATTGATTGTGACGGGCTTGATAAGCTAGGTTCTCAACTCGTCTTATGTGATGAAGATGTTCGGAGAGGATGCAAAAACACTTTTGATTTATCATGTGGATTCTTTAAGGATGTTAGTAAACTTGGATCCAAGTATCGGGAGGATGTCTTTGAGTTTGAAGACCCAAAATACCTGCACTATGAAAGCGATCCCGAGATTGGAGATGACCTAGAGAATGAGACCAACGATGAGGTCACGTAATTGCCCATGACCTTGAGTCTAGCTAAAAGACTCATAAAATAAAGAAAGGCGCTTCTTGGGAGGCAACACATGTTTTGTGTGATTTTTATTTGTTTGATTGTTATTTGCTTCCATATGCATGCTTTATTTTTATTATTGGTAGATCATGTTTCAAACTAAATTGTGAAAATGCTTTATTTTGTCGTTTGACTTCGTCTTAACTTCATATAAAGGTATTTTGCAAAAGATAAGTGTAAGGGGAAACCCCAAATTTGTTTTTAAGAACGAAATTGATCATGATTCTCCACAATATTAAATGGACATGTGTATTAGTATTTGTTAGAGTCAAATGCTTGTATCGAGTCATAATGATCTTTTACAGGATTTTTCAGGAAGTAGGACATAAGTTTTTCCAGAAATTTTTTGGTTGCTTAACATAAAGATTTCTGCAGGTCACTTCTGACGGCGTCAGGAATTAATTCCTGACGGCGTCATGTGTAAAATTCTGGAAATTTTGCTAGTTTTGTTTTTCTAACGGAGTTTTAAGGTTTTTGTTACTTCTTTAGTTTTATAAACTCCAGGAAATCTGCAAACATTCATTCCACAAGCATTATATCTTACATTGCTTTCTAGGACTTGTTAGTATATATAGATTGCCGCCAATTTTACGCGAGGTTTCCTTGTTTGTTTTCTCAGGTTTAGCATGTTATATATGACAAGAAGATGATTTATTTTTCTGGAAGGGAAGCTTTGAATGTTCATTTTCTTGGAGGAAGATCTAACCTTGTTACCACACTATCCACACCGAACGAATCAGGGGAGTATTTGATTTCATTCTTTTACCTATTTCACTTTTACATTCTTTAATTGAACATTGGGGACAATGTTCATCCTAAGTGTAAGGGGAGGGTAAATGATGATACCTTATAGGATACAATTGCAGTTGAGTTTGTTTGTTTGATGGTAGGTGTGTAATAAAACTAAGAGAAATACTTGTTAGTGTAATTTTAGCGCCAAATTTAAATTTTTTTACAACATTTAGGAGTGAAACTTTAGCCTTAGCAAGTGTCTCATGGATAGGAGTTGTATGACTAGCACAAAACCGTACCATTCAGAAAAATTTTCTACCTAAATATGTGAGGTTTGCCTTTAGATTTGATAGGAAAAACATTCATTATTAGTGCTTATGAGTGTACCGGTAGCATTTAGATTCTAGAACTTGCGTTAGTGATGCATCCCGAGACCGCTAGTGAGACTACATTCGTGTAGTAGGATTTACTACATGATAAGAGGCATTAGGATCACCTTTCTGTTAGACCCGTATCATAATTACTTGACCATTTAAGTCATATTACTTGGCTAGTAAAGTTAACTAATTTTTCCCATACCTTAGCGTTGTACTCATTTTTAGTAGACGAAACCCCTAGTACACCCCTCCGAGCCTATCTTTTCATTTCTAACTTTAAGCATCTTACTTAAAGGAAGAATTTGTTACAACCCACCCAAATGTGCAACCAAATCGCCTTAGCCTTCCGTGTATTGATGAGTGTGTAAATACTCATCATTTTTATCGTATCTGAACTGCCAAAACATCCAAAAACACTCAGTAATGCATGAAAATACAGAAATTATTCCAGGAATTGTGTTTTATATGTTTTAGATGCAAAATGTTTAAAAACAAATGAAAAACGAACAAAGTTTGCATAATTGGCAGTTTCAGTCCCTCAAGTTTTAAAAATTGACAAAACTAGTCCCTAAAGTTTTAAAACGAAAGAAAAGTCAACCCAAGGTATTGAAAAGGCAAAAATTATCAAAAACGATCCTTGGGTGAAAAGTTTGAGAAAATTGCAATTTAGTCCCTGAAGTTTCAAAAATGGCAAAAATGGTCCCTGGGTTTTCAAAAAAATGGAAAATTTTCATTCAAAACCTTTGTACTATTTAGACTTGGCAAAATAAACCATTTTTGATAACTTTTGGAAATTTACACTTTTACCCCCTAAAAATCCAAAATTACATAAAAGGTCCCCGGGTGTTCAAAATTGGAAAAATGACATTTATGGTCCTTTGGTAATTCAAATTGGCAAGAAAGGTCCCTTGTGTTAAATTTGGAGTATTGGAAAAACATCCCCTAGATTTTCACTTTTACATTTTTGGTCCATATAATAATTCTACAAACCAAGCCGGACCCTTTTATTCACCCAATACCAAAACCAATCCAATTCCCTTACCCTTATAATACCAGCCCACACCCATTCCATCCTGGCCCAAACCCTCACCACAGCCCATCTCAATTCCAATACACACCCCGTTTTATTTAAACCTAGGGTCAACCCTAGTCAAAACCACCCACTTCCCTCCCTAAACTACTTCACCAATACCACCTTCCACCTACACTAATACCAGTATCATGTGACTCTGCCAAGCTCATCATCACCATCCCACTAATAACATTGCCTCCCCTATCTTCCAAGCTACTCCAGTCCAAAGATTGACCACCTGCTCAAGTTATCAGAGCCAAATGGTTATATGACCATTTTGGCGCCCAAATGCATCAATGGTCAAGATAAAAAGGTGATCATCCAATGGCTGTTATCATTGATGGGAAAGCTCAACTGGTCCCACAAAAATCCTAATATACACATATAAAAAGAGGAAGAATGGACCAGAGGGGGTGTTAGTTAATCAGTAGGTAGTGGTAGTCTTAGTAGTGTAAGTTATGTTGTTTTAGTAAAATTATCCTTTCTTTGTATCTTGTCTGTATTTTAGATTTAAGTTCAGTTGTAATTCAAAATTTCTCAATTAATTTAAGTTACCTTTTGATTTCAAGAGATTAGTATTTTTACTTAAGCTTTAAATTTCTTGTTACCTTTTCAATGTGCATTGCATCTTGTTCCATCATCTTTTGTAAGTACTTTTAAAGTTGTTTGAAGTATAAGAAATCAAAAACTCAGAAAAGAAAAAAATATAAGAAAATTACTAAAAAAATGCAAGAAAATTAGTGGAAAATCAAAAATCATAAGAAAGGAAGTTTGGAGTTGGAGCAGGGCTCAAAATGGATGGCACTTGGTTTTAGTAGCCTTAAGGAAGGCTTTATGTGGTAACTTTGGTACTTGATTTTTATTTTGCAAGATAGAAGCTTCTGTAAGTCCTTTTTTTTATGAATTTTGCTATTTACTGTGTAGAAGAATATGGTTATCTATTTCTGTGTTTCTACACCGATTTGATGTTATTAAGCTTAGTTATCACCTAGTTATCATTGTCTGTTGCTTGATCTAATGTCTATATGACTTGTTGCTTAATAGTTGAATTGCATCAATAAGGTACTACTCATCAATGGTGTTAGTTTCTGCATGATTACAGTTCCCACTAGTTCAGCTCAGCTTATTTGTTCATTGTGCATCATTGTTTTAACTTCAAATCTCATTAAGTCATCAAAATTGCAAAATCAGTCCATTTTAGGAAGTGTTTGGAAATGCTTGCATAGCTGAGCTGTGGTTGTTTAAAGTTGAAGTTTACTTATTCGTCATAACACTTAGGTTATAGT
Source organism: Artemisia argyi (assembly GCA_030686995.1). Classification (NCBI taxonomy): domain Eukaryota; kingdom Viridiplantae; phylum Streptophyta; class Magnoliopsida; order Asterales; family Asteraceae; genus Artemisia; species Artemisia argyi. The sequence goes on from CM060695.1 coordinate 51,750,242, forward strand.
AAGCTCACTTTGGGAGTTATTCTGGTGTATTTCATAGAGAAAGTCAAAAGTGCATGCAAATCTCCTCAAGAGCCTACCTGTTGTGGATCATGGATAGCAAAGCTTTGAATTCAATTCAGAACTAGTTAGGGTTGCCCAATTTCACTTCATTTAGGGTTAAGATAACATACTAAACCATTAGGGTCTAGCAGAATCTAACCTAAGTCAATTTGGATGAGATTTGCAAAAGTCAAAGTTCAAAGATTTCAGAAAATCCAAAATTTCAAAGAATTATCATGAATTTTATGTGAGGTTTTAAGTTTTGAAATTTTTTGAGTGTGAAGTATCCCAGCTCATCTCTAGAATCCCATAGGTGCCCTAATTTTGTGAATTTTCTTGTGGGCCCTACACTTGCCCAAACAGGCCTGCAGGGAGAGATGCATGCCCTGCACCCAGCTAAGCCATTTTGACCCATTTTTCCCTACCCCATATCTTGCTTATTACTTGGAGTTAGCACTTGGTTTTTGGTGTTCTAAATAGCTGGTTAGGTCAATAAACTAGATTCATGGGTTGCCTTGCCATAACTGCTTGCTACATGACTTGTTTTGCCCTCTAAGTAGTCACCCCTTTGGACCTATATGCTGCTGATGCATCAGTAGCCATCTGAGCTTGTCAATTTTCATTTCTTCTTCACCTAGGCTTGTTAGATTGTAGTTTTTAATTAATTTATGTTGTTTGAGTCCAGTGTGATTGAATATTGGTTAGCTTTTCCATTTTTTTGTTTATTGTGCTATATGCTCATTTCCAAATTCACTTGTGTGCCAAGCCTACCCCAACAGTGGGTTTCATAAGCCCTTCGGAGTTGAATTCTTGGTCAAAAGCCATAGAACTTGGCTCCTTGGGAAGCTAGGATACTAGCTGTCCAGTTCTAAACCCACTTTTGAATCTTGAGCTTATTACCCTGACTTAATCAAACCTGCTATAAGGCATTAGGGCCTGGCAGGTGTGCAATAGTCTTGGTTGGCTTATTTACTGTTTACAGCTCATTTGTGTGTTTCTTTTGCATGATTTAGCTTGTGTTCATTGCACTTAGCTTGTTTGTATCCTGCCTTACCTCTGGTTCTCAGTATGTGTTTTTTTTTACATAGCTTTTCATATCCATTAAGTCCATTTTTAAGCCTAAAAAGCTCATCTGTTGATCATTTAAGCTCTCAGTAAGCTTATTGGTTGTTGTAGTTTGTTTATTTGCCCACATTAGCTTGATTTAAGTTAGTCTTAGTAGTTTGTAGCCTGTTTTCACCTAGGGATCAGCTTATAGCTTATCTGGATAGTTTTTTTTTTAACTTAAAAACCTCCATTTTTTTCTTTGTAACCAACTGTTGGAAGTAGAAGCTCACACAGAGCTTATTGGGACTTTTCACAAAAGTTGTTTTCATTAAAATTAGTCATTTTTAGTTGTTAAATGCTTTTGTAAAGAAAAAAAATCAAAAATAAAAACAATTTGTTAAAACTGCCTCTAGCAAGGATTGAACCCTGGACCTCTTGGGTTGACTTGGTCAACACCAGACCAAAGGGGTGCACCATCTAGGCTAGTGTATGCTTAGGGTTTTTGTTTTCCAGTTTTTTATTTATGGTAATAGTAGTCCAAATAAGCTTAGTAAGCTGTTAAGCTTATTTTCTGCTTATTGAGAAGCTTTTCCATACTTTTTATATTTTTCCCAGTTTATTGATAGTATAAACTATTTTTAGAATAAACTTTATAATTTTCACTGTTCATTAAGTATTTTTAGTAATTTAAATTAGTTTTATTAGTATTTAATTAATAATAAACAATATAAAAGTCAAAAAAATAATTTTCTTTTTTCTAAAATTTTCTTTTGTCCTTAGGTTCGTAAAAATATAATTTTTACATCCGTAGGGTTAGCGTAGCTCAAATTTCACTTTTTATTTCGCGCACTCGCGTTTTATTTAAATAACTTTTACTTTTTTAAAATTTAGGTTACGTTAGTAAAAGTAGTTTGTAAAATTAAGAAAAACGAAAAACATAAATAAAGTGATAGCTTCTATTTAAGCCGCTTGGCTTATTTTTCTGCTTATCTTTAAGCATATTCTAATTTTAAATTTGTAGCTTACGTTTTAGGTTAACTAGGTTTCACGTAATTGTTCATATAGTTTGTTTTCATCGTTCTCATCCGTATTTCCTTAGTTTAATCATCTCAAACCCTTTCCTGTCCAAATTCACCCGATCACAAACCCGTTTTGATTACCATCACACCTCGTCGGGACATAACGACCCGGGAATACACTGTACTTCCACGGAGCATTGGTTTAAGCTGTTTGACTATTATAGTTGACCATTCACAAGTGGTTGACCAATAATTATCTGACGGTTTAGCACCACTCAAATTTTGGCGCCGCTACCGGGGAGGTGTGCGCGCTATTCTAAACGGTTTTTCTGATTAGTGAATCGGGATATACATCCATTGTATATTCACCATCCTTTGTTCATATTTTCTTATTACAAAAACAAAACAGTTCCCGAAAACTTTTTAAAATTAGTTTTCAACGAACACAAAAAGATTTTCTTTCTCATTTGTACAAAATGTTTATCAAAATTACCAAAAATATCCATCTTTATCCTCTCACATCTTTGATTCTTAATTCATTTACCCTCTATCCTTTTGATTCTACCTTCTTCCATTTGTCCCATAATTGATTCTAATGGCATCTCTCGATGACGATTTCTTTGAACAAAGGGCCTTTAAAAGCAAAGTTGAAAAACTTACGGCCTTGTCAAAAATGTCGAGATGTCGTGTTGATTATGATGGACCTTCGATTCCTATTCCCTCTCCGGTGAAGGAAATGGATCAAGAAATCGAGGTGACAAAGGACCATGTACTTCCCTCTGACGATGGAAGTGCTAAATACGTCCAACCTACGGTTGTCCAAAAACCTAAGCTCACAAATGCTCCTAAAACTTCAAGAATCAATCCTGATCTTTCACGATATAAGGTTATAAGGTCATCAAGCAAACGTACAGAGCTTAGGGCAGTGACTGAAAAGAACGACTTGCCCAATCTTCACGTTTATCAAGAACCAAAACCTGAGACCATAATGGAAGTGGTGGAAATTGCTAGCTCTAAGAGCACACCACTTGTCCCACCTCCGGATTTTATTCCTTGTGTTGGTTGTGGTGAGCCGCTTTTTGGTTTACCATGTCGTTGGTGTACATGTGTGCAATGTGGTAATGATATTCAAAACGGGAGTTGTTTGTTTTGTGGGTCGAGTAATTCATTTGCTTATGATCCTAATCAAAACTCATTCAACAACTCCTCAAATTTTTCCAATTACCCATCACATTCATACGAGCAAGAATCATATTATCCAAATCACAATTATGCTTCGTATCAAAATACACCAAACTTTTCGTGTGAATATTATGGAGGTCCTCACCAAGGTTTTGATTGTCAAAATAGTCAAAATTTCGGTTACGACCAATATCCATACAATTCACCAAACCAGAATCAACAGTTTAACTGTTATAAGTACTGTGGTGGCCCACACTATAGTTCTGATTGTCAATCGGGCAACACGCTTGTCTATGAGCAGTTTCCTGATAACAATTATGACTCTAGCACATACGACTCACAACCACATCAGTCTTACTGTTGTGAATACTGTGGAGGTCCTCACTTTAGCTCGGATTGTCAAACGGGGAACCCATTTCCTTGCAACAATTACGACTATTCGTTTCAAGACCAACCTCCACAGTACCAAATGATCCAAGCAACTCCTCATGATACCGAGCAAGACCTTTTACTAGAGGCTCGTGAAATTTTGCAAAAACTTAAGGAGGAGTTTGCCACTACATCGTTTCAAGATTCTCGTGAGAAATCAATGGCACACCCCCACACTAGGGTGGTACACACGGGTGAAAACCCATGTTTATGCTACTGTTTTTGATTACCAAGTCGCTAGCTTGATTCGACCCCGAATTAAATTGTCCATGGGGAAATGGAGTGGGATTGCCACTCACAGATTGGATGAGAAATTGGAGTGGGATTGCCACTCACATAATTATAAATGCTAAGGTTAGAAGATTATTTTTGATTTTTAACTTTTATAAATGTTTTTGTATTTTTAAATTTATATATATATATATATATATATATATATATATATATATATATATATATATATATATATATATATATATATATATATATATATATATACAAAAGAAAGAAAATTCCTAACAACCGCCCCTCGAAAGGGAATCTGGGTCTGACAGAGCTCAGTAACTGTAAACAGCCAACAACCAAATGTTGTAACTGAGGGACTATCAAACTGTGCAAGTTGTGTGCAAAGGAAAAATGTTTTTGTATTTTATATTGTTTATGAAATGAAATATGATATAGTATATGTAATCACTACCTCCCAGGTTTGTGTTAGGTTTACCACGCTAGCTAATCACTTGTGAATGATTAACTGTAATAAATATGCCCTGACAGGCCGGAAGTTGAATGATAAAGTATAGATAATATACATACAAGGATAGATATTTCAACAAAATATAAAATACAAGTCATAGTAGGCAGCACACCTCCCCGGCAACGGCGCCAAAATTTGATTCCTCCCGAACCGTCACTTATTTATCACACAAGCTAACCACTTGTGAATGGTCAACCGTAATATCTAAATGGAGCCCGGGAGAAACTAGCAATGTTAATCCGTGGGAGTTAAGTACAGAAAAAGTACGTGATTACAGAAAAGTACATCTCCGGGTCGTTATGTCCCAACGAGGTGTGCGTGATAGTACAATGACTTGTAATGTGTTGAAATAATATGTATATAGAAAAATGGAAATCTGAATGACTAACACTGGAATGTGAATAGTAATAGCTCTGTCACAGCTACATGTTTAAGAAACGTACAATCAGAAACCCTAAAATAATAAAGGATATTTACAAACGTACGTTTAAGTTTAAATAAACGTAAACGTAACGAATAAAGCAAAACTTTCCCATAGAGGGAATTTGCATGCCTTCACGGCTTAAATGCAAATTAAACAAACTTAAAATATTTATTTATTAATTACAAACTTATTTAAAAATTAAGAAAACCAAAAAACCTAAAACGTGTATGTTTACGTTTAAATAAACGTCTACGTACCAAAATAAAACTGAAAACTGATCAGTATAAACCCCACAAATGTGAAATTTATATTTTTGTGATCCTAATAATAAAAGAAAACTATTTATGAATTAAAATAATTTTTACAAGAGTTTATGTAATTACTATTAATTAAAACTATTATTTACTATTAATAATTACCTAAAAATAAGAAAAATATAAAAAGTGCTTAGAAAAATAAAATTAAAACTTAGAAAAGTTTAAAGTAATATAAAAGAAATTTTGAAACTAAAAATATATTTATTATACAAGTATTTCTATTTAAATATTTACTATTTATCTAATTACTAATACTATTATTTAATTATTATAAATACTAAATAAGCAAACAAAAATCTAAAACTTTTTACATAATTCTAAACTAATTATAAGAAGCTAAGAAAAATATAAAAACTATATTTTATATACAGAAATAAGAAAACTTAATTAAAAACTATTATTACTTAATTAAACTAATTAATACTAATTAAATTATTATACATACTAAACTAATTTATAAGATTATAAAACTTTTTATACAACTATATTAAAGTAATATAAACTTTATAAAAATATAAAATTTCCTAAAAACTAATTAATAAGCTAATTTAATAATTAAATACTAATTATTATTAATTACCTAATTTAACTACTTTTAATTATAATAAATACTAAACTATTTCCTAAAAATCTGAAAATTTTTATATAACTATTAAATACTGACAGAAACTAAGGAAAAATATAATATGGAACAAAAGCTTATTAATAAGCTGTTAAATAAGCTAAACGTATAAATAAGCTAATTATCCTACTACTACTATAAATATACATGGCAATCCCCTTCCAACGGAACTGGTGCCCCAGAGCAGTTGGAAGGGGTGTGGGGATATTATGCATGTTTACTAGCGAGAGGTCCAAGGTTCGAATCCACCCACACCCATATTTTTGCTTTTATTTTATTTTATTTTATTTTTCTTTTTGCAAAACTTTATAATAAGCTAAAATATTAAACTTTAATAAAAACAACTTTTACAAAACTCAGAAATAAGCTCTATGGAAGCTTATTTCTACCTCAGATGGCTTTTTAAGCTTAAAGCTTCTAAATAGAAGCTATCACTTTGCCTTAAGGTTTGTTTTTGGCTTTTCTGTTTATGAAACTTAATATATACTGATTATGAACAAGTTTAATGAAAACAAAAACTTTATAACCAAAAGGAATAAGCTGTTTCACAGCTTATGCCCACTTCAGTAGAGCTTTATGCTCACAGTTGGGACATAAGCTTGAAACAAGCTTACAAAAGGCTGAAAACATGAAAAGAAAGGTCAAGTATCAAGCACACATGCCCAATGGACATTTACAAACATATATGTATACTGAACTTGACCAAATAAACAAATGCAAGCTTATGGTTTTAGACAGTCAAGCTTATAGCTTGACTGGGATGAAATGAAAGCTCAAATGAGCTTGGCATAAGCTTCCAGTAAGCATCTTAGTGAAAACAAAGGTGAAAATAAGTTGTGTACAAGTGATATGAACAAGTATAGACAAACATGTGACCTGGGAATGATCAATAAACTTGGTACAAGCTTATAAGCTATTCTCAGTTACATGTATTACCAAACACCCCTGCAACCCTTTGGCATGGCTGATTAAGCTCATGAAACAAGCTTAAAAAGCCATATGGTGAATTGAGGAAGCAAATTGGGATGGTTGGCACTTCCAAAAAGCTAAAGCTCACCCTGTGGGGTCCATAGGGTAGATTATGAGAAGCTTATGAAACATCCAAATTAACTGAGAATGACTAGGTTCCCAGTCACACAGTTAAAATGGGACAAGCAAAAAGCACTTTGCAGCCCTATGTAATAGGCTGCAAATTGAAGATAAAGTACTGAGGCCATGAGACTTGTGGGTTAGCTTCTCAAAGAAGCTAATTTCACAAGCTCAGTCCAAGATATGAGCTTTTTGCAAGCTTATGAAGATGGGTGATGAGACATGAGTATGCTGGGAGACCAGCACACTCAGAATTTTGGACAATTTAAAAAGCTTGTTGCAGCCTAATGAAATAAGCTACAACCTAAAAATAAAGCACAAAATCTTGAAATAGTGTAGCTTGGCTTCAAGAAAAGCCAAGTCACACAATTCCAAGATCATTAATGAGCTTTTTATGAGCCCTTGAAAATGGCTAAAATTTCCAGTGTATACTGAGAACCTAGACAATGATGCAAACAATGAGCTCATGATTAACCTATCAAATAAGCTACTAAAAGCTCAGAAAGCATTGAGGATTTGATTTGGATATGTAAGCTTCACATGAGGCTCAAAATCACAAGTATAAGCTCAATGGGGAGCTTGTTAGGGGCTAAGAAAAACTACTCAACCTTCACTGTTTGCTTCAGTGAAGGGAGTAAGGTGAGATACAAAGTTTGGAGTGGATAAGCTAACTAAATAAGCTAAATACTGAAAACTAAACATACAAAGGACAAACATGCCACAAGGGCAACACAAAACTCCGAAGTTCACAAGCTTAGGCCAAATCCATGAGCTTCTGCACGCTCATGAGTTTGACAGCTAAGGTTGTGAACAGGGCAGAATTAAGCAAAAATAAGCATAAGAATAAGCAAGTAAACAAGCAAATAAAAATTTATCAAAAATACTAACATAAAGTTGAGCAACAAAATATTTAAATCCTAAAAGTACAAACACAAAAACTAAAAGATAAAGATACAGGAAAATAACCATTTTAATCAAAAATCAGAAAATCTAAAACTTTGACTTTTAAACATGAACATTAAACATTGACTTAGGTGAAATTTGAATCTAAATTAAAGATAGATTATGTAATATTAAGCAATATGAACATCAAATAGACAAAGATAAACAAGAATATAACAGATATGCAGAGATCTAGGGTTTAATAATCTCACAGCTTGCCTAGACATAAAATCAAGAGTCATTTTGACTATTCTAAATGCAAAACTGGTTGATAAAGATTCCAATGAGTCCAATAAATCATGCTGAGTCCACATCAAACAAGAACAAAACACAGCACAATCCTAAACTCAGATTTATCCATAAATCCAAACATCCCTTTAATGGACTGCCTTTAAACTTTTCAAACCAAGTGACTGTATAAACCTCATTCCTCAAATCCAGAGGATCTAATGTGTCAAGTTAGACCTTTTTTAGTGCAAACATGCTGTCAAACATGATTGGACCTATGATTCTAAAAAATGAGCATATAGACAGTCAAGTGCAAATTCAAAGCACAACTTCAATCCAAAACATACTTAATTAAATTTAGACTAAACAAACAATAACAAACAACATTTAAACAAGAAAATATGAAAAGGAACACAAATAAATAAACAAAACAGTAAATTGAAAAATTATAAAAAGATGGGCTTACAACTGGATTCCAACTGAGATCAATGAAACAAGGACCAAGATCATACCCTACAGCTCCCAAATGAGCTTTTAAACCATGATCAATCATAAAACACCTTGCTCCAATTCATCAATCTTTATCACCACTGATTTTTAATTTATTATTGATTTTCTACATTTTTTTTTATCCATTTTTAAATTTAAAAAGACCATAGCTGTTTTTAGGCATCTAGAAGCTTTAAAGCTTTTTAAGGAGCTTATATGGCTTAATGAGTCCAAAGAAACAACTAAGATTAACAACAATTATCTAAATAACTTTGAGAATTAAAGACAATTAAGTAAAACTGAAATTCAAAAGAGACTTGAGATTAAACTGGAAATAAGGTTTCATTATACTAACTTAAAGAGTTTACAGCATTTGAACATTAAAGACATGAAAAATAAAGAAATCATTAAATTTAATTATTCTACGTGACAATGGCTAATCCAAAGTGTCTAATCCTCTTCTCCTTCTTCTATTTTTATACCCTTTGAACTCCTTGGTGCTCACTTATCAAATCCCATCACTATTTGTAGCCATTGGATCTCTGCAAATCATCTTGGCCGTTTAAATGCAATTTGGCGCCAAAACTGTCATAGGTTGCTTGGAGGGTTTTCAGTACAATTAATAGTATTTGGAGGGTTGTGTAAGGTATAGGGGACAAGTAGGGTGAGCCAGGGGTATGGAGGTTGAGTGTTGCAGGTTGTTTGCAGGGTAGAGGGGGTGGCAGGGTGTAGGTTTGCAAGGTGGCATCACCTGGTACAAACCCAGGGAGTGGGTTTTGTTGTGGGGATGACAGAGGGTAGGGTAAGGTGGAGGTTGAGGCAAGTGGTGGTGAAGGTGGAGGTGGAGAGCAGGTTGCAGGGGTGTGAGGTAAGGGAAGGGTCAACGCGGGTCAAACAAATAGACCCCGTTTTATTATTTAAAGGGTTGGGCTTGGAGTTGGGCCTGGGAAATAACAGGCTTGGACCAGGGCTGTTTTTGGTTTTGTGTTTGGATTTTGGAATTGGATAATATTTTGGATTTATTAGGTTTAGTAATTATCACAAGGACCTTTCATGTAATTTCTGGATTTCTGAGGTACCTATGCTGCCAAGTTTCCAAACTTTAACCAAGGGACTAAACCTGCAATGTTAGATAATACATGGACCATTTTTGCACAGTTTTCCATTTTTTAAACCTTAGGGACCAAATCTGCCAATTTAGAAACTCCAGGGACCAAACTTGTAATTTCTCAAAACTTTTCTCATAAGGACCAATTATGTCAAACATGAATAGTACAAGGTTTATTTTGATTAATTTCCAATTTTAAAACCGCAAGGACCATTTTTGACAGTTTTGCAAAGTTAAGGGACCAAAGTTGTAAATTTGTGATTTTAAACTTGAAAGGATCATTTCTTACAACTTGTGAATCCCAAGGACCTTTTATGATAATTTTACAAGTTTTGAGTGACCAGGGACTAGTTTTGCCAATTTATGAAACTTGAGGGACTGAAACTGCCAATTATGCAAACTTTGTACATTTTTCATCTGTTTTTGCATATTTTGCATTTGAAACATATAAAACACACTTCTAAGATATTTTAAGTATTTTGATGCATATTTGAGTGTTTTTGGATGTTTTGGCAGTTCAGATTGGTATAAAATGATGAGTATTTAGACACTCATCAGTTATCACCTAGTTATCATTGTCTGTTGCTTGATCTAATGTCTATATGACTTGTTGCTTAATAGGTGAATTGCATCAATAAGGTACTACTCATCAATGGTGTTAGTTTCTGCCTGATTACAGTTCCCACTAGTTCAGCTCAGCTTATTTGTTCATTGTGCATCATTGTTTTAACTTCAAATCTCATTAAGTCATCAAAATTGCAAAATCAGTCCATTTTAGGGAGTGTTTGGAAATGCTTGCATAGCTGAGCTGTGGTTGTTTAAAGTTGAAGTTTGCTTATTAGTCATAACACTTAGGTTATAGTAAGCTCACTTTGGGAGTTATTCTGGTGTATTTCATAGAGAAAGTCAAAAGTGCATGCAAATCTCTTCAAGAGCCTACCTGTTGTGGATCATGGATAGCAAAGCTTTGAATTCAATTCAAAACTAGTTAGGGTTGCCCAATTTCACTTCATTTAGGGTTAAGATAACATACTAAACCATTAGGGTCTAGCAGAATCTAACCTAAGTCAATTTGGATGAGATTTGCAAAAGTCAAAGTTCAAAGATTTCAGAAAATCCAAAATTTCAAAGAATTATCATGAATTTTATGTGAGGTTTTAAGTTTTGAAATTTTTTGAGTGTGAAGTATCCCAGCTCATCTCTAGAATCCTATAGGTGCCCTAATTTTGTGAATTTTCTTGTGGGCCCTACACTTGCCCAAACAGGCCTGCAGGGAGAGATGCATGCCCTGCACCCAGCTAAGCCGTTTTGACCCATTTTTCCCTACCCCATATCTTGCTTATTACTTGGACTTAGCACTTGGTTTTTGGTGTTCTAAATAGCTGGTTAGGTCAATATACTTGATTCATGGGTTGCTGATGAATGCTCAAACACTCATCATTTTTGGTCTAATCTGAACTGCAAAACATACAAAAACACTCAGAAATGCATCAAAATACCAAAAATATTTCAAAATTGTGTTTTATATGTTTTAGATGCAAAATGAGCAAAAACAGATGAAAAACGTATAAAGTTTGCAAAATCGGCAGTTTCAGTCCCCCAACTTTCATAAAATTACAAAACTAGTCCCTGGATATTCAAAATATTGAAAATTATCACCAAAGGTCAGTTTGAAATCATAAGTTGTCATATTTAGTCCTTTGGTGAAAAATTGGAAAAGTTTTGGAAATTTACTGTTTGGTCCCTGGAGTTTCAGATTTTGGCAGATTTGGTCCCTGGTGGGATATTTTTGGATGGAAAACCATTTTTTATCCTTGGAAGTTTAAAAATATTCAATATGGATCCTTGGATAAAAGTTTTTCACAAAATGGCAAGAATGGTCCCTTAACTTTGAAAAATGCCATTTTTAGTCCCCGGGAATTTTGAAAAGTACAAAATTGCAAAAATGGGTTTTTGATATTTAAATTATGCAAGATTGGTCCTTATAATAAATTTTGGGAATTATCATTTTCAGTCCTCAAGTTTGGCTAAATTACAAAAGTGGTCCTTGTGGTTTTTGCAAAATAAACAAACAAACTAACAAACCAACCCTACCCAAATCCAAAACTGATCCAATGCAAACCCCAGCCCACCACACAACTCCCCTAGCCCAATCACCAAAACAGCCCAATCCCATAAAATTAATCCCCCGTTTTATTATAAACCCGGTCAAACCATCTTTGACCATCACCCCTAACCTCACCACTTGCCTGGTAAACCACTGCAACACACCACAACTCCTCACCTCCACCTCACCTTCTCCATTTCCTGTCCCCTCCATATCACACTAATATCCAAACTTCCTTTAATTCCCACACCAAACTCCCCAACTTGCAATTTCCCTGTTTCCCGCCAAAACCAATCAAATGGTCAAGATCATCCCTAAGTCATCCAACGGCCTAAAACTGAAGTGGGAATGAGAGAGAATGCTACCTCAGTCCCTATAAGTAAAAAAAAATGAAGAAAGAAGAAGAGTAGTAGTTAATTGTAGGAGTAGAGTAACCTAGTGTACTCGTATCAATGTAATTCTCAGTTTTAGTTGATAAATCTAGTTTTTAAAGTGCATTCTCAGTTTCATGTTGTAAGTTTGTTGTTTTTGAACAATCAATTCCAAGCTTTCTTTAAGAATTCAGTTTATGTTATATTTCAAGTAAAAATCTCATTTTGGTTTTGATATTGTAAAAATTGTTGTTCAATGGTTCTCTGAGCTCATACAAGTCAATAACAAGCTTCTATGAGTTTCCCTAATCTTTTAGCTTATCTAATTCAGTTCTACCAAAATTACTCAAAAATACAAAAAAAAAAAAAAAAAAAAAAAAAAATAGTTAGAAAATAAAAAATAATGCATAAGAAGGATTGAAGCAGTGGACAAGGAAGATTTTGGATTCTCATGGTTTAGAACCTCAGGGAGGTGTTAGGAAAGTCACTTGGTCCTTTGGTTACTTGATTCTTAGTTGAACACCTTTGTAAGCCTTTTTCCTCATTCACTGTAGCATAGCTTCTTTCTGCTCATACTTATGCTTATTGTTGTATTCTGAGTTTATATGATATATAGAGTAGGTTTATTGTATGTGTATGTCTATTTGTTCACTGATTACCATTTTTCACTTATTTGCTAGTTTATTGTCACAATTAGCATAATTTGCATACTTTAGTTGTTGTTATTATTTGCTGTTTTCCTAAGCTCATTTAGTGTAATCTTAGCTTAATTTAATGCTAATCATAAGTTATTTAGCTCAATCTCTCCATTTCCTTCAATAATCTGTAAAACAGTCAAAGTATAGGGGTGTTTGGATTTGTAGATTTCTCTGTATTGTTGTTGTTGTTTTGTTGTTCTCTTGGTTTGTACATACTACATCAGGTTATATTAAGTCAAAACAAGTCCCAAGTTCAAGTTAGAAGCACCAAAAGTCAAAATCCCACCCCATTGTTCATAATAGTCCACTGTTGGACTTGTGGGAGTCAAATTCCTCACCACAGCTTTGAAATTTGTTAAAGTAGCTTAATTTAGCTTCAACATTGCATAATATATCAGATTAAGTCCATTAGGATCATCAAAAGTTGAAAAAAGTCAAAAGTTCAAGTTTCTTCAAAAGTCAAATTACACCACTCTCAGTTTTTACAAAAATGGCACGATTTATTTTGAATTTTGTGTTAGGAGATAACCCTTGAAACTTTTAGGTCTTGTTTTCTACCACCCCAGCTATTGATCCCCCCCCCCCCCCTCATCTTATTTTTGGGATTTTTCTTCTGGGCCCCACATTGAGCCAAAGTAGGCTGCAGGGCAGCCATATACCCTGCACCGTCTGCTCCCAAACACCACCCTTTGGTGGTGGTTTCCAGCTACCACAGTGGGCCCCACATCCCTAAACTTGTTCCATTCAACCCCCCCCCCCATGGTAGGGTTCATGGTTTGACCATCATGTTGACCTGAGAACCACTGGGACCCACCTAATTTATCTCCCCAACTCTGTCCCTAATTCAGTTAAGTCACAAGTTTCAAGTGCTTATTTAAGTGCTTTTTAGCTTATTTTGTGGGATTTTTGGGTTGATTCTTGCTCATACATGTTCACATAACTAGTTTAAAGCAGATTCAACCCTAGTGGGCCCCACACAAACCCAATTTAGCTTATTTTCCCTTGTGGTCAAACAAAGTCAACTGTTTCAACTTTTTGGCTTATTTTGGTTTATTTTTTAGTTTCACCAAAGTTGTTTTCATTAAAGTTTGTTGTTTTTACTTATAAAACTAGTTTCTAAAATAAAAATCCAGAAAAAACAAAGTAATTTTTAAGTGATAGTTTCTATTTAATGTAATTTAATTTTAATTTTCATTTTTATATTTTATTATGAACCTAGATTTTTTATATTTTTATTAAATTCCTCATATATTAAAGTAATTTTAGTAATTTTCTCAGATTTTTATTTTATCATTTAGTATTTATTTGAATTAATCTTAGTTTAATTAATTATTAATTAATAATTAGTATTAAATAGCATTATTAGTTTTTATTAAGTAAAACCTAGTTTTTATATTTTTTTATAGCTTTTATAAGTTATAATATAATTTTAGAAATTTTCTTATAATTTTTACTGTTCATTTAGTATTTTTCTTAATTTAAAATAATTTAATTAGGTAATTAATAATTAATTATTAATTAATTAATAGAAAAATCACAAAAAGACAAAAATACTTATTTTTAATTTTAAAATTAGTTTTTAGTTATTTTATAATTTTAGAAATTTTATTTTCACCTTTTTAATATTTAATTAATATTGTATAATATTTAAGTATTTTAAATATTAATAATAAGTAATAAATAGTACTTAATTAATATTAAATAGTTAATTAGGTAAAAAATTATTTTCTTTTTCTAAAAATTTTCTTTTACCTTTTAGTTTGTAAAAAAGTCATTTTCACCCCCTGGGTGTTTTCAGATTTCCGTTTTTACGTTTTATTTTGTACGTTTACGTTTTATTTAAACGTAACGTACGCGTTTTTAGGTTTTAATCGTTTCTGGTTTTTCCTAGTTTCCCGTCTTATTCATATAGCTTATTTAAGCTATTCTCTTGTAGATTCCGTAGTTTAATCACACTCAAACCCTTATCCGTCCAGATTCACCCGATCACGAAACCGTTTGATTACCATTCACACCTCGTCGGGACTTAACGACCCGGAAACCACTATACTTCCGCGGAGATTGATTCTAGGCAGTTTGACCATCTTGACCACATCCGTGGTTGACTTTGGTTGATGGTTTAGCATCAATCAATTTTTGGCGCCGCTGCCGGGGAGGTGTGCGCGCTATTCTAAACGGTTTTTCTGATTAGTGATTTTGGAATTCATTCCATTGTGCATTTACCCATCTTTGTTCATATTCTCTTCTTATTTTCTTATAAAAACAAAACCATTCCCGAAAACATTTTATATCAGTTTTCAACGAACACAAAAAACACAAAAACATTTTTTTTAACATTTGTACAAAATATTTATCCAAAAATCCAAAAATATTCACCTTTACCCTCTCACATCTTTGATTCTTCATCCCTACCCCTCTCAAACATTTTGATTCTTTCTATGTCTCATCCACACTTTCTGGTTTGCCAGTGGTGTGGTAGTTCTCATAATGGTGGTAATTGCCCCGGTTGTGGCATGGTAGAGTCAGGAAACGGGTCTGTCTATAACCAAGATCCCTATTCCTATCATGACACCACTGATTCATTCCACCAGCTACCACACCATCAGTCTCAGCAGTTTTACTGTTGTGAGTGCTGTGGTGGTTCACACTACAGTTCTGATTGTCAATCGGGAAACACGCTTGTCTATGAGCAGTTTCCTGATAACAATTATGACTCTAGCACATACGACTCACAACCTCAACAGTTTTACTGTTGTGATTACTGTGGAGGTCCACACTTCAGCTCAGATTGTCAAACAGGGAATCCATATCCTTGTGACAATTTTGACACACCTTATTATGACCAACCTCCACAGTACGATTTGAATCAAGCACTTCTTCCAGAAATGCAAAATATGATGAAAATCGTTGATGAGCTTAAGGGTTTAGTTAAAGACTTTGCCCAAAGACATACTCATCAAAAATCCATGGAAGAATTTCTTGCTGAAGAGCAGGCTGCTAGAATAAATTCCCAAGATGCATATGAAAAATCTGTGAGGGAATCCATTGCAAGAGAAAAAGCAGCCAAATCTAGCTCTTTGTTCCGTTTTATTCCTGATGACAGTGATGATGAGGATACACTTGACATCCTTCAATTCTATAAAGATTCATCAAGTTCACCAGTTGATATCCCAGCAGTTGAGATTCCATCTCAAACAACTGCTATCACACCCGAGGTTCACACTCACTCTCTGAACATGGGGGATGATCATCTTAGCACTGTTCCTGATAAGGAATCGGACGAATTCATAAAGTCTAGTGTTGAGATCCTTGTCCCAATCCCGATAGAGTCACAGGGAACATTGGATCATGTGTGTGATATTCCTTCCCCTATTGAGTGTCCTAAAGATCAATCTGAGACTTTCTCAGATTTTAGCGATGATTGTATATCTTATGGAGACATCGAGTATGTTGAGGCATCAGTTCCACAAACTGATGCTGATCATCTTCTTGAGGAGTTCGCTGATGAACTTACTCACATCAATCCACTTTCATTGGAAAGTGACGATGGTCTCCTCGACTTTGAAGCCGATCTGGGAGAAATTGAAAGTCTCCTATATCATGATCCGTCACTCACTTCTGATCCCAGCAGTCCAATAGAGAATGTTAATCTCTTTGTTCCCGAAACATTCAATACGACTCTCACCAATCCTCTATTTGAATTCGAATCTGAATTCACTATGATTTCTAACAATCCAATCTTTGACGAGGATTGTGATGAGTCTATTCCGGAACATGAGTTCACAGATTCACATCTTGTGAATGATTCTCTTCATGAGGAGTTCTCCGGTGAACTCACTCATCATATCATGACTCCTCTAGAGTTTGATATCCCGGGGGGAGATACACTCAATTATGAGAATTTGAAAATTCCCACCCACCCTCCCGGGATGTTTACGAGCTTACCCTTTGAAATCCAAACTCAGGCTATTGAGCTTCCTCTCGAGGAAGAAGATCAAATCATGCTTTTTATCATGATTTTCTTCCTTTTCTTCACCTATAAGGTGACTTCTTCTCTTCTTCACTCCTTCGGGAGTGAGGACACCATCTTTGATCCCGGCATTTTCATGTATCATTATCTTGAGCCGGATACTTATCTCATCGGTGTGGAACTTTCACGTGCTTCAAATGTTTGTCCAAACATCTTGAATGAAAGTCCGATTGAGATTGTTTCTTCCACATCATGCTTCCCCAAGGACAAATGAATTCGGGGTCGAGTCAAGCTAGCGACTCGGTAAACAAAAACAGTAGCATTCTTATAGGGTTTTCACCCTAAGTGTGGGGGAGTCCCCCATGCTATGGTTACAAAGAAAGTGAAAATACAAAATGGTGTTTTCCACGCTTAGCTTGTAATGTTGCCCTTTTACGTTCAAAATGTCGGCATAATAGCCGGGACTTTGAATATTGAGGACAATATTCATGCTAAGTGTGTGTGTGGGGGGGGGGGGGGGGGTATTTTGCTATTCTAGCGAATTTTATCACATTTTACTATATAATACCCCCGTTTTAGCCAAAGTTTCAAAAATTTAAAAAAATTTTCACTGGTGCTTCAAAATTTTTGTGGTAATCAGTCCGCCTTGTCTAACCGACAAAAGGGATTGGCTAGTCCAGGAGCAAACGACTCTTGGTAAAGACATCTCAAATCCGTTTACGGCTTGCAATTTGCCCAAAATTGTATGGTTCCTCAACTCCCCAAAAACAAATGAGTTGGCTAGCCCGCAAGATTATGGCTTGTGGTAAAGGCAGTGGAAAATCCATAATTGGTAATCAGCTCACCAATATGTTGACTATTCCATCAAGAGTTGGCTAGTCCAGGAGCAAACGGCTTCTGGTAAAGACTAATCAAATCCGTTGACAGCTGGTGGTTTGCTCAAAATCACACGGTTATCAAGTGTGCCACAGTTCTTACACCTGGCTACTCCAGAAGTGATGGCTTTTGGTAAAGAGTTTTTCAAATCCATAAAGTTTTCAAAACAGTATTGCTAGGGACTAGCAATAGTTTAGTGTGGGGGATTGATGAGTGCTCAAACACTCATCATTTTTGGTCTAATCTGAACTGCAAAACATACAAAAACACTCAAAAATGCATCAAAATACCAAAAATATTTCAAAATTGTGTTTTATATGTTTTAGATGCAAAATGAGCAAAAACAGATGAAAAACGTATAACGTTTGCAAAATTGGTAGTTTCAGTCCCCCAACTTTCATAAAATTACAAAACTAGTCCCTGGATATTCAAAATATGGAAAATTATCACCAAAGGTCATTTTGAAATCATAAGTTGTCATATTTAGTCCTTTGGTGAAAAATTGGAAAAGTTTTGGAAATTTACAGTTTGGTCCCTGGAGTTTCAGATTTTGGCAGATTTGGTCCCTGGTGGGATATTTTTGGATGGAAAACCATTTTTTATCCTTGGAAGTTTAAAAATATTCAATATGGATCCTTGGATAAAAGTTTTTCACAAAATGGCAAGAATGGTCCCTTAACTTTGAAAAATGCCATTTTTAGTCCCCGGGAATTTTGAAAAGTACAAAATTGCAAAAATGGGTTTTTGATATTTAAATTATGCAATATTGGTCCTTATAATAAATTTTGGGAATTATCATTTTCAGTCCTTAAGTTTGGCTAAATTACAAAAGTGGTCCTTGTGGTTTTTGCAAAATAAACAAACAAATTAACAAACCAACCCTACCCAAATCCAAAACTGATCCAATGCAAACCCCAGCCCACCACACAACTCCCCTAGCCCAATCACCAAAACAGCCCAATCCCATAAAATTAATCCCCCGTTTTATTATAAACCCGGTCAAACCATCTTTGACCATCACCCCTAACCTCACCACTTGCCTGGTAAACCACTGCAACACACCACAACTCCTCACCTCCACCTCACCTTCTCCATTTCCTGTCCCCTCCACATCACACTAATATCCAAACTTCCTTAAATTCCCACACCAAACTCCCCAACTTGCAATTTCCCTGTTTCCCGCCAAAACCAATCAAATGGTCAAGATCATCCCTAAGTCATCCAACGGCCTAAAACTGAAGTGGGAATGAGAGAGAATGCTACCTCAGTCCCTATAAGTAAAAAAAAATGAAGAAAGAAGAAGAGTAGTAGTTAATTGTAGGAGTAGAGTAACCTAGTGTACTCGTATCAATGTAATTCTCAGTTTTAGTTGATAAATCTAGTTTTTAAAGTGCATTCTCAGTTTCATGTTGTAAGTTTGTTGTTTTTGAACAATCAATTCCAAGCTTTCTTTAAGAATTCAGTTTATGTTATATTTCAAGTAAAAATCTCATTTTGGTTTTGATATTGTAAAAATTGTTGTTCAATGGTTCTCTGAGCTCATACAAGTCAATAACAAGCTTCTATGAGTTTCCCTAATCTTTTAGCTTATCTAATTCAGTTCTACCAAAATTACTCAAAAATACAAAAAAAAAAAAAAAAAAAAAAAATAGTTAGAAAATAAAAAATAATGCATAAGAAGGATTGAAGCAGTGGACAAGGAAGATTTTGGATTCTCATGGTTTAGAACCTCAGGGAGGTGTTAGGAAAGTCACTTGGTCCTTTGGTTACTTGATTCTTAGTTGAACACCTTTGTAAGCCTTTTTCCTCATTCACTGTAGCATAGCTTCTTTCTGCTCATACTTATGCTTATTGTTGTATTCTGAGTTTATATGATATATAGAGTAGGTTTATTGTATGTGTATGTCTATTTGTTCACTGATTACCATTTTTCACTTATTTGCTAGTTTATTGTCACAATTAGCATAATTTGCATACTTTAGTTGTTGTTATTATTTGTTGTTGTCCTAAGCTCATTTAGTGTAATCTTAGCTTAATTTAATGCTAATCATAAGTTATTTAGCTCAATCTCTCCATTTCCTTCATTAATCTGTAAAACAGTCAAAGTATAGGGGTGCTTGGATTTGTAGATTTCTCTGTAGTGTTGTTGTTGTTTTGTTGTTCTCTTGGTTTGTACATACTACATCAGGTTATAATAAGTCAAAACAAGTCCCAAGTTCAAGTTAGAAGCACCAAAAGTCAAAATCCCACCCCATTGTTCATAACAGTCCACTGTTGGACTTGTGGGAGTCAAATTCCTCACCACAGCTTTGAAATTTGTTAAAGTAGCTTAATTTAGCTTCAACATTGCATAATATATCAGATTAAGTCCATTAGGATCATCAAAAGTTGAAAAAAGTCAAAAGTTCAAGTTTCTTCAAAAGTCAAATTACACCACTCTCAGTTTTTACAAAAATGGCACGATTTATTTTGAATTTTGTGTTAGGAGATAGCCCTTGAAACTTTTAGGTCTTGTTTTCTACCACCCCAGCTATTGATCCCCCCCCTCATCTTATTTTTGGGATTTTTCTTCTGGGCCCCACATTGAGCCAAAGTAGGCTGCAGGGCAGCCATATACCCTGCACCAGCAGGTCTGCTCCCAAACACCACCCTTTAGTGGTGGTTTCCAGCTACCACAGTGGGCCGCACATCCCTAAACTTGTTTCATTCAACCCCCCCATGGTAGGGTTCATGGTTTGACCATCATGTTGACCTGAGAACCACTGGGACCCACCTAATTTATCTCCCCAACTCTGTCCCTATTTCAGTTAAGTCACAAGTTTCAAGTGCTTATTTAAGTGCTTTTTAGCTTATTTTGTGGGATTTTTGGGTTGATTCTTGCTCATACATGTTCACATAACTAGTTTAAAGTAGATTCAACCCTAGTGGGCCCCACACAAACCCAATTTAGCTTATTTTCCCTTGTGGTCAAACAAAGTCAACTGTTTCAACTTTTTGGCTTATTTTGGTTTATTTTTTAGTTTCACCAAAGTTGTTTTCATTAAAGTTTGTTGTTTTTACTTATAAAACCAGTTTCTAAAATAAAAATCCATAAAAAACAAAGTAATTTTTAAATGATAGTTTCTATTTAATGTAATTTAATTTTAATTTTAATTTTTATATTTTATTAAGAACCTAACTTTTTTATATTTTTATTAAATTCCTCATATATTAAAGTATTTTTAGTAATTTTCTCAGATTTTTATTTTATCATTTAGTATTTATTAGAATTAATCTTAGTTTAATTAATTATTAATTAATAATTAGTATTAAATAGCATTATTAGTTTTTATTAAGTAAAACCTAGTTTTTATATTTTTTATAGCTTTTATAAGTTATAATATAATTTTAGAAATTTTCTTATAATTTTTACTGTTCATTTAGTATTTTTCTTAATTTAAAATAGTTTAATTAGGTAATTAATAATTAATTAGTAATTAATTAATAGAAAAAGCACAAAAAGACAAAAATACTTATTTTTAATTTTAAAATTAGTTTTTAGTTATTTTATAATTTTAGAAATTTTATTTTCACCTTTTTAGTATTTAATTAATATTGTATTATATTTAAGTATTTTAAATATTAATAATAAGTAATAAATAGTACTTAATTAATATTAAATAGTTAATTAGGTAAAAAATTAGTTTCTTTTTCTAATAATTTTCTTTTACCTTTTAGTTTGTAAAAAAGTCATTTTCACCCCCTGGGTGTTTTCAGATTTCCGTTTTTACGTTTTATTTTGTACGTTTACGTTTTATTTAAACGTAACGTACGCGTTTTTAGGTTTTAATCGTTTCTGATTTTTCCTAGTTTCCCGTCTTATTCATATAGCTTATTTAAGCTATTCTCTTGTAGATTCCGTAGTTTAATCACACTCAAACCCTTATCCGTCCAGATTCACCCGATCACGAAACCGTTTGATTACTATTCACACCTCGTCGGGACTTAACGACCCGGAAACCACTATACTTCCGTGGAGATTGATTCTAGGCAGTTTGACCATCTTGACCACATCCGTGGTTGACTTTGGTTGACAGTTTAGCATCAATCAGTTGCCTTGCTATAACTGCTTGCTACATGACTTGTTTTGCCCTCTAAGTAGTCACCCCTTTGGACCCATATGCTGTTGATGCATCAGCAGCCATCTGAGCTTGTCAATTTTCATTTCTTCTTGACCTAGGCTTGTTAGATTGTAGTTTTTAATTAATTTATGTTGTTTGAGTCCAGTGTGATTGAACATTGGTTAGCTTTTCCATTTTTTTGCTTATTGTGCTATATGCTCATTTCCAAATTCACTTGTGTGCCAAGCCTACCCCAATAGTGGGTTTCATGAGCCCTTGGGAGTTGAATTCTTGGTCAAAAGCCAGAGAACTTGGCTCCTTGGGAAGCTAGGATACTAGCTGTCCAGTTCTAAACCCACTTTTGAATCTTGAGCTTATTACCCTGACTTAATCAAACCTGCTATAAGGCATTAGGGCCTGGCAGGTGTGCAATAGTCTTGGTTGGCTTATTTTCTATTTACAGCTCATTTGTGTGTTTCTTTTGCATGATTTAGCTTGTGTTCATTGCACTTAGCTTGTTTGTATCCTGCATTACCTCTGGTTCTCAGTATGTGTTTTTATTTACATAGCTTTTCATATCCATTAAGTCCATTTTTAAGCCTAAAAAGCTCATCTGTTGATCATTTAAGCTCTCAGTAAGCTTATTGGTTGTTGTAGTTTGTTTATTTGCCCACATTAGCTTGATTTAAGTTAGTCTTAGTAGTTTGTAGCCTGTTTTCACCTAGGGATCAGCTTATAGCTTATCTGGATAGTTTTTTTTGAACTTCAAAACCTCCATTTTTTTCCTTTGTAACCAACTGTTGGAAGTAGAAGCTCACACAGAGCTTATTGGGACTTTTCACAAAAGTTGTTTTCATTAAAATTAGTCATTTTTAGTTGTTAAATGCTTTTGTAAAGAAAAAAAATCAAAAATAAAAACAATTTGTTAAAACTGCCTCTAGCAGGGATTGAACCCTGGACCTCTTGGGTTGACCTGGTCAACACCAGACCAAAGGGGTGCACCATCTAGGCTAGTGTATGCTTAGGGTTTTTGTTTTCCAGTTTTTTATTTATGGTAATAGTAGTCCAAATAAGCTTAGTAAGCTGTTAAGCTTATTTTTTGCTTATTGAGAAGCTTTTCCATACTTTTTATATTTTTCCCAGTTTAGTAATAGTATAAACTATTTTTAGAATAAACTTTATAATTTTCACTGTTCATTAAGTATTTTTAGTAATTTAAATTAATTTTATTACTATTTAATTAATAATAAACAATATAAAAGTCAAAAAAATAATTTTCTTTTTTCTAAAATTTTCTTTTGTCATTAGGTTCGTAAAAATATATTTTTTACATCCGTAGGGTTAGCGTAGCTCAAATTTCACTTTTTATTTCGCGCACTCGCGTTTTATTTAAATAACTTTTACGTTTTTAAAATTTAGGTTACGTTAGTAAAAGTAGTTTGTAAAATTAAGAAAAACCAAAAACATAAATAAAGTGATAGCTTCTATTTAAGCCGCTTGGCTTATTTTTCTGCTTATCTTTAAGCATATTATAATTTTAAATTTGTAGCTTACGTTTTAGGTTAACTAGGTTTCACGTAATTGTTCATATAGTTTGTTTTCATCATTCTCATCCGTATTTCCTTAGTTTAATCATCTCAAACCCATTCCCGTCCAAATTCACCCGATCACAAACCCGTTTTGATTACCATCACACCTCGTCAGGACATAACGACCCGGGAATACACTGTACTTCCACGGAGCATTGGTTTAAGCTGTTTGACTATTATAGTTGACCATTCACAAGTGGTTGACCAATAATTATCTGACGGTTTAGCACCAATCATGTATGCACTCATTTTTAGTGTATTATTGTTATTTGTTTAAACCCTTAGTTAATTATCTAATTGATTACATGGTTGCTAAGTCGAGTCATATCTTGTGCATATTGTTTTGTGACGATTTGGACTCATGGGTAAAGTACTTGTGTTATGAATTAATGGGGAAGAACATCATTTATTATCCCAATATGTGCGTTAATCTTAAAAGTACTCCAAGTGTTTTGATTATCTTGATTAGAGTCGTTAGACTAGTTTATTGTAAAGTATGTAAAAATTCGAGTGTAAGGGGAATGTACATTCCCTATGATCTATTATTTTGGTTGATAGGGTAAGAGTGTATGCACAAAAAAAAAAATAAAAATAAAATAAATAAAATAAAATAATTAAGAAAAAGGAAAAAAAATAGAAAAAGAAAAGAAAAAAAAACATACGGACTAGCATCCCGTTTCATTCTATGTTTGTTTTATGTTTTTGTTATTTTTGATTTATTAGCTTAAGTTGAGTCGAGTCTTGGCTTAGCAACGCCATATTATATATGTAATTAACCAAGATGATTAACTCGCCACCAGTAAATATTGCCTATATCCAACAAAACCATGTATTCCATATCCCTACACCTAACGTTATAACCCTTTAAAAGACCTCTTTGATATTTTATCCTAGGTGCTTACGCCAAGTGGTGGAGGCTTGATCCTTTCCTAAGCCTATGTTATCTATTTTGCTATGACAGGTAATGAGAGATGTTTTCCATTTTCATATTGTGCTACATACTTTATTACACCCGAGAGATGTGAGTATCTGATTGGTGCTAAACCGTCAGATAATTATGGGTCAACCACTTGTGAATGGTCAACTATAATAGTCAAGTAGCCTAGAACCAATGCTTCGTGGAAGTATAGTGTTTCCCTGGGTCGTTATGTCCCGACGAGGTGTGATGGTTATTAAACGGGTTTGTGATCGGGTGAATTTGGATGGAAAGGGGTTTGTGATTGATCTGAACCAAGGAATCTACAATGAAATAGCTTAAATAAGCTATATGAATAAGACAGGGAAGTAGGAAAACCAGAAACGTTTAAAACTTAAAAACGCGTACGTTCACGTTTTAAATAACGTAAACGTACAAAATAAAAAGTGAAAACGGAAATCTGAAAACCCCCAGGGGGTGAAAATGACTTTTTTACAAACTACAAGATAAACAAAAATTTTTAGAAAAAGAAAATTACTTTTTACACTAATTAATTATTTATTATTAGTAATTAAATACTAATTAAAACAAATTATTAATATTTAAACAACTTAAATATAATACAATATTATTTAAATACTAGAAAAGTGAAAATAAAATTTCTAAAATTATAAAATAACTAAAAACTAATTTTAAAATTAAAAATAAGTATTTTTGTCTTTTTGTGATTTTTCTATTAATTAATTACTAATTACCTAATTAAACTATTTTAAATATAAAAAATAGAAAATGAACAGTAGAAATTATGAAAAAATTCCTAAAATTATTTTACATTATATAAAAGCTAGGAAAAATATAAAAACTAGGTTTTACTTAATAAAAACTAATTATGCTATTTTAAACTGATTATTAATTAATAATTAATAAAACTAAGATTAATCCTAATAAATACTAAATGATAAAATAAAAATCTGAGAAAATTATTATAAATACTTTAATATAAGAGGAATTTAATAAAAATATAAAATAGCTAAGTACTTAATAAAAATATAAAAATGAAAATTAAAATTAAATTACATTAAATAGAAACTATCACTTAATATTAAATTGATTTTTCTTTTGGAAACTTAATTTACACCTAAAAATGAAAAACTTTTGTAAAAACAAACTTTCTATAAATCAAAATTAAGCACTTTGAATGCTTATTGGATCAACAGTTGACTTTTGTAGACCAACAAGCAAAATAAGCTAAAACTAGCTTAAGTGGGACCCACTCTTGGTAATTCTGGTTCACTTGAGTTTAAGGAACATGTATAAGCCAGAAAAAGCAATGGGATAACACAGAATAAGCAAATAAGCTTGAATAAGCACTTTGACAAACCAAATACTACTCTGAAATGGGACAAACAAAGAGGCTTGATTCAGGTGGGTCCCAGGGGTTTCAAGGTCAAACCCAAGGTCAAATCATGGTGCCTACCATGGGGGAAGTTGAAAGGAACAAAAATTATGGCATGTGGAGCACTGAGGTGATCAGAAAACCACCACCAAGTGGTGGTGGTGGCTGATATCTGCTGATGCAGGGGAGTGATGCCCCCTGCAAGTGACTTTGAGGCTAAGTGGACCCCACAGAAAAATTTGTAAAAATCAAATGAAGTTAGGAACTTGAAGGTGAGGTGGGATACTCTAATACCTCAAAAGCTCAAAGGCTCAATCCTGTCCTAAAAATCACAAGAATTCATGCAAGAATTGGAAAATCTAAGTAAGTGCACATTTGACTTTTGAGCAAAACTTGGTACTTTGACTATTATGGATTTCTGATGATCACTAATGATTGAAAAAGCTATGTTAAGCTAAAATAAGGACAAATTACAGCAAAACTCAAGCTTATGCAATGATATGGAAGGACTTGGATCAAAATACCCCAACAGTTAACTGTTGGGGGAACTTAGATGTGGATTTTGACTATTTCATGCACACCATTGAGTTTTTATGGTTTCATTACCCTAATAGACCTAGGTAAACATGTGTTGACTGAAAACACCAACCAAAAAGCACACTGAGTGCTTGGAAACAGATTTTGCCAAACACCCCCTTAAGGTGAACTGATTTTGAATTAATGAAGGGAATGGTGAGTTAAGGTAATCCTACTGTTGCTAACTTATTTTATAAGCTAATAAGACAATATGAAAACTATATTGACCAAGGATTAAGCATAATAACAAACACAAACTACAAATGAGTAATCACAATTGAAAAATGAACCAAAGGAGTAATTTTAAGAAGCAAACCTCAACTTAGTGACACAAAGCTCATCAAAGCTTATCCCCTGGTACCAATGAAACAGAAAAACATTCCCAAACACCCTACTCAATCACCCTAATCTACAACCATGAAACTCAGTTGACTTTCATTGACCTGAAGATTTTTAGCTCAAACTATTTATGAACCTTGCAGAACTTATGGAAACTTATAAAAGGCTTATATGAGTCAATTTAACTATTCAAACAACAACTTTCATCATATCACAGATTAAACTAAGATTTTTCAAATAAAAATTTCAACTGTGTGAATAACAAAAGCTTGAATTGATTTACTGACTTGAAATAGGTTCTTTTACATAAAAACAAACTTAAGAGTACACTTGAAAGCTTAAATTAACACTGGTAATGAAATTACATTAAATTAAAATAACTATACTAAACTATACTAAAAATTAACTAACTACTGCTACACTAGTTATTCTTCTTCCTTGATTTTTTCTTGACTTATAAGAGTCCCAGAAGTTTTCTTTATCTTTCCCCCCTTACTTCCTAGCCATTGGATGAGCTTTATGCAATCTTGGCCTTTCAATTGGGTTTGGCGGGAAAATGGGATTTTGGCAGTTTCTTGAAATTATTGGTGCCAGGGAGTTATTTGGAGGTTTGTGTTTGGTTTGGAGTACCAAGGGGGGGGGGGGTTGAGTGTGTAGGAAGGTGAAGGAGTAGGGGTGATGATGAGGGTGAGTTTGGTTTGTAGCAGGTTCAAGTGGGGGTATGAGGTGGAAGGATGGTTGACTGAGTTTGACTGTGGGAGGGAGTATATACGGGGTATTATATTTTCTTGGTGGGCTTGGTGTTGGTGGTGGGCTGGGGGAATTAGTGTGGGTTGGGGTAAGTTTAGGGGGATCAGGTTTTGTGTTTGGGTTTGGTTTGGTTTATGGGTGAAAATAATACAAAAAGGGTCCAATTTGGTTAAGTGTATAATCACAAGGACCAATATTGTAAAAGCTGAAAAGTTTAGGCCTGAAATGTAATTTTTCCAAAGATGTAATAAGGACCAATTTTGCCAACTTGTACTTTCCCAAGGATCATAAATTATACTTTTCATTTTTTAAAATTCCCGGGGATCAATTATGCAAATTTCCAAATTACAGGGACCAAACATGTAAACTTTTCAAAACTTTCACCCAGGGACTGTTTTTGACACATTTTGATTTTCTAAGGACAAAAAAATGATTTTCCTTTCAAAAATATCCCACCAGGGACCAATTTTGCCAAAATCTGAAACTCCACGGACCAAAACTGTAAATTCTCAAAACTTTTCAGATTTTTCACCAAAGGACTGAATATGACAATTTATGATTTCAAAAGGACCTTTGGTGACTTTTTTTTCCAAATAAATGCTCAGGGACTATTTTTGCCAATTTATGAAAGTTAGGGGACTGAAACTGCCAATTTTGCAAACTTTGTGCGTTTTTCATCTGTTTTTACTCGTTTTGCATCTAGAACATATAAAACACAATTTTGAAATATGTTTAGTATTTTGATGCATTTCTGAGTGTTTTTGTATGTTTTGCAGTTCAGATTAGACCAAAAATGATGAGTGTGTGAGCACTCATCAATCCCCCACACTAAACTATTGCTAGTCCCTAGCAATACTGTTTTGAAAACTTGATGGATTTTAAACTCTTTACCAAAAGCCATAACTTCTGGAGTAGCCAGGTGTGAGAACTGTGGTACACCTGATAACCGTGTGATTTTGAGCAAACCAGCAGCTGTCAACGGATTTGATTAGTCTTTACCAAAAGCCGTTTGCTTCTGGACTAGCCAACTCTTGATGGAATAGTCAACATCTTGGTGAGCTGATTACCAATTATGGTTTTTCCACTGCCTTTACCACAAGCCATAATCTTGCGGGCTAGCCAACTCATTTGCTTTTGAGGATATGGGGAGTTGAGGAACCATACAATTTTTGGCAAATTGCAAGCCATAAACGGATTTGAGATGTCTTTACCAAGAGCCGTTTGCTCCTGGACTAGCCAATCCCTTTTGTCGGTTAGACAAGGCGGACTGATTACCACAAAAATTTTGAACTCAAGTGAAAAATTTTTGAAAATTTTTTGAAATTTTGGCCAAAAACGGGGGTATAAGATAGTAAAATGTGATAAAATTCGCTAGAATAGCGAATACCCCCCACACTTAGGATGAATATTGTCCTCAATATTCAAAGTCCCGGCTATTATGCCGATTCTTTGAACGTAAAATGGCAACATTACAAGCTAAATGTGGAAACACAATTTTGTTTTTCACTTTATTTGTAACCACAGTAGGGGTACTTCCCCCACACTTAGGGTGAAAACCCTATAAGCATGCTACTATTTTTGTTTACCGAGTCACTAGCTTGACTCGACCCCGAATTCATTTGTCCTTGGGGAAGCATGATGTGGAAGAAGCAATCTCAATCGGACTTTCATTCAAGATGTTTGGACAAACATTTGAAGCACGTGAAAGTTCCACACCGATGAGATAAGTATCCGGCTCAAGATAATGATACATGAAAATGCCGGGATCAAAGATGGTATCTTCATTCCCGAAGGAGTGAAGAACAAGAGAAGTCACCTTATAGGTGAAGAAAAGGAAGAAAACCATGATGTAAATCATGATTTGATTTTCTTCCTCGAAAGCAGGCTCATTAGCCTGAGTTTGGATTTCAAAGGTTAAGCTCGTAAACAACCCGGGAGGGTGGGTGGGAATTTGCAAATTCTCATGATTGAGTGCATCTCCCCCCGGGCTATCAAACTCCGGAGGAGTCATGATATGATGAGTGAGTTCACCGGAGAACTCCTCATGAAGAGAATTATTCACAAGATGTGAATCTGTGTACTCATGTTCCGGAATAGACTCATCACAATCCTCATTCCGAATATCAAAGAGTGGATTATCAGAAATCAAAGTGAATTCAGATTCGAATTCAAATAGAGGATTGGTGAGAGTAGTATTGAATGTTTCGGGAACAAAGATATTAACATTCTCTATTGGACCGCTAGGATCAGAAGTGAGTGACGGATCATGATATAGGAGACTTTCACTTTCTCCCAGATCGGCTTCAAAGTCGAGGAGACCATCATCACTTTCTAATGAAAGTGGATTGATGTGAGTAAGTTCATCGGCGAACTCCTCAAGAAGAGGATCAGCATCAAACTGTGGGAGTGATGCCTCAATATACTCAATGTCTCCATGAGATTTACAATCATCATTAAAATCTGAGAAAGTCTCAAAATGATCGTTTGAACACTCAAGAGGGGAAGGAATATCACATATATGCTCAAGAATTCCCTGTGACTCTCTCGGGATTGGGACAAGGATCTCAACACTAGACTTTATTAATTCGTCGAATTCCTTATCAGGAACAGTGTCAAGATGCTCGTCCCCCATGATCAGAGAATGAGTGTGAACTTCGGGTGTGATAACAACAGATTGAGGGAGTTGAGAAGGACTAGCACACATGAGTTTTATAAATTTCATTTGTTCTTCTGCTAGTAATTCTATCATAGTCTTTTCTCCCTGATTTTCCGAGGAAGGAATCACAACAGATGAACTTGATGAACCCTTACAAAATTGAGAAATATCAAGGGTAACATCATCATCATCATCATCATCGTCAAGAAGAGCAGCATGGCGAAATATAGCACGTGTTTTAGCTGCTTGTTCTAAGACTAGCAATTCTTCCTTGCTCAATTCGTTTCTAGCATCTCGTTCTTTAGCAAGTAATTCTGTCATGGATTTCTTACGAGAATCTTGAAACGATGTAGTAGCCAACTCCTCCTTAAGTTCTTTCAATATCTCAAGAGCCTCTAGTAAAAGGTCTTGCTCAGTGTCATGAGGAGTTGTTTGGTTCATTTGGTACTGTGGAGGTGGGTTTGAAAACGAATAGTCATAATTGTTACAAGGAAATGGATTCCTTGTTTGACAATCCGAACTGAAGTGTGGACCTCCACAGTAATCACAACAGTAAAACTGATGTGGCTGTGGGTTGTATGTGCTAGAGTCATAATCGTTATCAGGAAACTGCTCATAGACAAGCGTGTTTCCTGATTGACAATCAGAAATGTAGTGTGAACCACCACAGTACTCACAACAGTAAAACTGATGAGTATCATGGTGTGGTAGCTGGTGGAATAAATCAGTCGTGTCAAGGTAGGAATAGGGATCTTGGTTATAGACAGACCCGTTTCCTGACCCTACCATGTCACGACTGGGGCAATTACCACCATTGTGAGGATTACCACACCATTGGCAAATAAGAAAGTGTGGATGAGACATAGAAAGAATCAAATGTGTATAGAGGGGTAGGGATGAAGAATCAAAGATGTGAGAGGGTAAAGGTGAATATTTTTGGATTTTTGGATAAACATTTTGTACAAATGATAAAGAAAATCTTTTTGGATTTTTGTGTTCGTTGAAAACTGATTTTAAAAAGTTTTCAGGAACTGTTTTTGTTTTGATAATAAGAAAATATGAACAAAGGATGGTAAATATACAATGAGTGTATACCCAGATTCACTAATCTGTAAAACCGTTTAAAATACGCGCACAACCTCCCCGGCAGCGGCGCCAAAATTTGATTGGTGCTAAACCGTCAGATAATTATTGGTCAACCACTTGTTAATGGTCAACTATAATAGTCAAGCAGCCTAGAACCAATGCTCCGTGGAAGTATAGTGTTTCCCCGGGTCATTATGTCCCGACGAGGTGTGATGGTTATTAAACGGGTTTGTGATCGGGTGAATTTGGATGGAAAGGGGTTTGTGAGTGATCTGAACCAAGGAATCTACAATGAAATAGCTTAAATAAGCTATATGAATAAGATAGGGAAGTAGGAAACCAGAAACGTTTAAAACTTAAAAACGCGTACGTTCACGTTTTAAATAACGTAAACGTACAAAATAAAAAGTGAAAACGGAAATTTGAAAACCCCCAGGGGGTGAAAATGATTTTTTTACAAACTACAAGATAAAAAAAAAATTAGAAAAAGAAAATTACTTTTTTCACTAATTAATTATTTATTATTAGTAATTAAATACTAATTAAAACTAATTATTAATATTTAAACAACTTAAATATAATACAATATTATTTAAATACTAGAAAAGTGAAAATAAAATTTCTAAAATTATAAAATAACTAAAAACTAATTTTAAAATTAAAAATAAGTATTTTTGTCTTTTTGTGATTTTTCTATTAATTAATTACTAATTACCTAATTAAACTATTTTAAATATATAAAATAGAAAATGAACAGTAGAAATTATGAAAAAATTCCTAAAATTATTTTACATTATATAAAAGCTAGGAAAAATATAAAAACTAGGTTTTACTTAATAAAAACTAATTATGTCATTTTAAACTAATTATTAATTAATAATTAATAAAACTAAGATTAATCCTAATAAATACTAAATGATAAAATAAAAATCTGAGAAAATTATTATAAATACTTTAATATAAGAGGAATTTAATAAAAATATAAAATAGCTAAATACTTAATAAAAATATAAAAATGAAAATTAAAATTAAATTACATTAAATAGAAACTATCACTTAATATTAAATTGATTTTTCTTTTGGAAACTTAATTTACACTTAAAAATGAAAAACTTTTGTAAAAACAAACTTTCTATAAATCAAAATTAAGCACTTTGAATGCTTATTGGATCAACAGTTGACTTTTGTTGACCAACAAGCAAAATAAGCTAAAACTAGCTTAAGTGGGACCCACTCTTGGTAATTCTGGTTCACTTGAGTTTAAGGAACATGTATAAGCCAGAAAAAGCAATGGGATAACACAGAATAAGCAAATAAGCTTGAATAAGCACTTTGACAAACCAAATACTACTCTGAAATGGGACAAACAAAGAGGCTTGATTCAGGTGGGTCCCAGGGGTTTCAAGGTCAAACCCAAGGTCAAATCATGGTGCCTACCAGAGGGGAAGTTGAAAGGAACAAAAATTATGGCATGTGGAGCACTGAGGTGATCAGAAAACCACCACCAAGTGGTGGTGGTGGCTGATATCTGCTGATGCAGGGGAGTGATGCCCCCTGCAAGTGACTTTGAGGCTAAGTGGACCCCACAAAAAAATTTGTAAAAATCAAATGAAGTTAGGAACTTGAAGGTGAGGTGGGATACTCTAATACCTCAAAAGCTCAAAGGCTCAATCCTATCCTAAAAATCACAAGAATTCATGCAAGAATTGGAAAATCTAAGTAAGTGCACATTTGACTTTTGAGCAAAACTTGGTACTTTGACTATTATGGATTTCTGATGATCACTAATGATTGAAAAAGCTATGTTAAGCTAAAATAAGGACAAATTACAACAAAACTCAAGCTTATGCAATGATATGGAAGGACTTGGATCAAAATACCCCAACAGTTAACTGTTGGGGGAACTTAGATGTGGATTTTGACTATTTCATGCACACCATTGAGTTTTTATGGTTTCATTACCCTAATAGACCTAGGTAAACATGTGTTGACTGAAAACACCAACCAAAAAGCACACTGAGTACTTGGAAACAGATTTTGCCAAACACCCCCTTAAGGTGAACTGATTTTGAATTAATGAAGGGAATGGTGAGTTAAGGTAATCCTACTGTTGCTAACTTATTTTATAAGCTAATAAGACAATATGAAAACTATATTGACCAAGGATTAAGCATAATAACAAACACAAACTACAAATGAGTAATCACAATGGAAAAATGAACCAAAGGAGTAATTTTAAGAAGCAAACCTCAACTTAGTGACACAAAGCTCATCAAAGCTTATCCCCTGGTTCCAATGAAACAGAAAAACATTCCCAAACACCCTGCTCAATCACCCTAATCTACAACCATGAAACTCAGTTGACTTTCATTGACCTGAAGATTTTTAGCTCAAACTATTTATGAACCTTACAGAACTTATGGAAACTTATAAAAGGCTTATATGAGTCATTTTAACTATTCAAACAACAACTTTCATCATATCACAGATTAAACTAAGATTTTTCAAATAAAAATTTCAACTGTGTGAATAACAAAAGCTTGAATTGATTTACTGACTTGAAATAGGTTCTTTTACATAAAAACAAACTTAAGAGTACACTTGAAAGCTTAAATTAACACTGGTAATGAAATTACATTTAATTAAAATAACTATACTAAACTATACTAAAAATTAACTAACTACTGCTACACTAGTTATTCTTCTTCCTTGATTTATTCTTGACTTATAAGAGTCCCAGAAGTTTTCTTTCTCTTTCCCCCTTGCTTCCTAGCCATTGGATGAGCTTTATGCAATCTTGGCCTTTCAATTGGGTTTGGCGGGAAAATGGGATTTTGGCAGTTTCTTGAAATTATTGGTGCCAGGGAGTTATTTAGAGGTTTGTGTTTGGTTTGGAGTACCAGGGGGGGGGGTTGTTGAGTGTGTAAGAAGGTGAAGGAGTAGGGGTGATGATGAGGGTGAGTTTGGTTTGTAGCAGGTTCAAGTGGGGGTATGAGGTGGAAGGATGGTTGACTGAGTTTGACTGTGGGAGGGAGTATATACGGGGTATTATATTTTCTTGGTGGGCTTGGTATTGGTGGTGGGCTGGGGGAATTAGTGTGGGCTGGGGTAAGTTTGGGGGATCAGGTTTTGTGTTTGGGTTTGGTTTGGTTTATGGGTGAAAATAATACAAAAAGGGTCTAATTTGGTTAAATGTATAATCACAAGGACCAATATTGTAAAAGCTGAAAAGTTTAGGCCTGAAATGTAATTTTTCCAAAGATGTAATAAGGACCAATTTTGCCAACTTGTACTTTCCCAAGGATCATAAATTATATTTTTCATTTTTTTAAATTCCCGGGGATCAATTATGCAAATTTCCAAATTACGTGGACCAAACATGTAAACTTTTCAAAACTTTCACCCAGGGACTGTTTTTGACACATTTTGATTTTCTAAGGACAAAAAAATGATTTTCCTTTCAAAAATATCCCACCAGGGACTAATTCTGCCAAAATCTGAAACTCCAGGGACCAAAACTGTAAATTCTCAAAACTTTTCAGATTTTTTACCAAAGGACTGAATATGACAATTTATGATTTCAAAAGGACCTTTGGTGACTTATCTTTCCAAATAAATGCTCAGGGACTATTTTTGCCAATTTATGAAAGTTGAGGGACTGAAACTGCCAATTTTGCAAACTTTATGCGTTTTTCATCTGTTTTTACTCGTTTTGCATCTAAAACATATAAAACACAATTTTGAAATATTTTTAGTATTTTGATGCATTTCTGAGTGTTTTTGTATGTTTTGCAGTTCAGATTAGACCAAAAATGATGAGTGTTTGAGCACTCATCAGTATCTAAACACTATTTGTGAGGTGCTAGTGTATGACCTCCGTGCTTGTCTTTGATTTTTAGTGGAACGATTATTTGTTGTAATTACTTTTATATTAGTGTTAAATGACACCTAACTTGTATTTTGATTAGAACAAAAGCGCGTTTTCTTGAGGACAAGCAAATATCAAGTGTATGGGTATTTGATGAGGTGAAAAATGAACCATTTTTAGGGGATCATTTAAGCCCGAATTCGAATTTATTTGATCAAATATTGCCCTAAATCGTTCCTTTTGTCATTTTAGGTACTTTTGGAGTGAAATCTGGAAAATGAAGCATTTTGGACGTTTTTGGAGCATAAAAGTGAAGAAAACGGCAAAGTCTTAATTTTCCTTGCTGGGAACAGTACCTGACGGCGTCACTTGCTTCTTAATGACGGCGTCAAGCGTAATACAAGAGGTGGAAGTGGATGGTGCACATGACGATCCAGAAAGTTTTGTACTAAGGACATGACGGCGTCACCATAGGCCGTCATGGTCCAAATGTTAGTGACGGCCCAGAGCAACTTTACACATGATGGCGTCAAAAGTGGATCTAGGCAATCCGATTTCATTATGGGCGGCGAGTTGACGGCGTCACAATTTTCTTCTTGACGCCGTCACCCTGTAAAATCTATATATAGTTTTCCAATTTTTATTCATTAGTGTGAAACTTTGAGGGTGCAACTTTGGAGAAAAACCCTAGTCCGATTTTCACAGCTTTTTCAAGGGTTTTTACCCTTTGAAACTTCTTATGTTCAATTGAGATAATTACTCTTTCAATTCAATCAATATGTCTATGTGTTGCTTGAATATATCTTACACTTGTCTTCAATTTAACATGCTTGGCTAGGTCTCTTGTGTGTTTGCTTAGATGTAGTGAAACCTAGATGTTAATTATGGGTTGATTGTTTGTTTATAGTTGTTACGGATGATTGCATTCGATGTTAGGCTTAAGAAAACTGGCAGACTTCCATTGGTAACATGCTTGAACGTCTTAAGAAACATGATCAGAGGTGTACTATGATTTTTGGTTGTATTTAATGCGTAGGAGAATTCTAATGATCCCATGTTAGGAGCTTCTAACGGCTCGACATAGGAGTGAAGTAGGATCCTATAGAGTTAGGGAATATTGTACACGGCCCTACGACTAGTATTAAGATTT
Organism: Artemisia argyi; assembly: GCA_030686995.1. Lineage (NCBI taxonomy): Eukaryota > Viridiplantae > Streptophyta > Magnoliopsida > Asterales > Asteraceae > Artemisia > Artemisia argyi. The sequence goes on from CM060695.1 coordinate 51,786,379, forward strand.
TATTTTCATTTTTAGGTTTTCTTTAGTCTATCTTATTTCTTCGTGTATTTGTTCGTAATCTTTACCATCCGACATCATGGAATGTGGTAATATCTTTGAACCCATCAACCCACCACAACAAAACCACCCACAAAACCCACCATTAGAAAACCAACCTCTTAGGCCCCAAACCTTAGGAGAGTATTCCCGTCCTAGCCACCAAGGCTATCGAAACACTATTGAGCTCACTCAAGGAGCCAATGTGTCCCCCTTGCGATCCGACACCATCCGGTTGGTGCAAAGTGGATAACTGGATATGCATTCCATGGACTTCGTTCCGAAGATCCTAATCAACATCTCAAGGACTTACTTAAAATCGTAGATTCTATAGACCTTGATGTTACAACTAGAGAGTCGACCCGATTACGCCTATTCCAATTTTCTCTACGTGATCAAGCTAGTAAATGGCTTGAACGTTTACCCGCGGGATCCATCACCTCATGCGATGATCTCACCACTCGTTTTTTTGCTCAATTTTTCCCACCGGGGAGAACTACCAAGCTTAGAAATGATATATTGATGTTCCAGCAACGTCAAGAGGAATTACGAATGGATTGACCACAATGATCTATTTTCATATGTGAATGTCAAAAGGAATTGCATAAATAAATATGATTTGATAATAATATATAGAGTAAAATAAACATTTAATGGTGACAGAGATGGAGGTGGTGGGTGACGATGGTGACAGTGGTGAGGATGAATAGAGGTTGAAGAAGAGTGATAGTGTAGAAGGAGTTATTTGGGTTAAATATTATTATATGATTGGTAGTGGTAGTGGGACCCAATTATAAAAAGGACAAAAAGAAATTAATAAAAAGACAAAAACAGTGAAAAGACCAACCTACCTTCATGTACATCCTCATGTACCTGGCATGTGACCAAGATAACTGGGAAATCTAACGACTGTCAGGATTTTGGACTCGCGGCGTAATAAAAACTTGATTTTGGATCAAAAACGAGAAAATTAGCGTTTTTTTGACTAACTGTGTAATTTACTCTTTTAGTTTTTTTATGCATGATAATCAAGTTATGTCATGAATAAGGAAATGAAAGATTTAGGGCATGCTTGGTAAGGGGTTATAGGGGGTGAGGAATGTGAAAGATATTGAAAAAATATATTTGGTAGAGCATAATACAATGACCAATTATCCAATAGTGGGTAATAAAGCATTGCCCAATAAATTGAGGGGATTGATTTTCTTTACCTTTCCTTTTCTCTTTCCCCACCATTATCTTACTATTTCCCTTTCCCTTTCCTGAGTTTGAACCAAGCGCACCCTAAATTTAAATTAAAAAAAAAAATGTGTTTTCTTGTTAAAAGGGTGTTTGACTAAACTTATTAGTTGGGCTTATGCTTATTTTATATAAGCGGCATATTGCCTATATGTCATAAGCTTGTAAACTCACGCTTAGTGTTTGGATTTAGCTTAGGTTTAATAAGCTTATAAGCTCAAGTGTTTAGCATGGTTTATGTTAGTAAATGATAAAAAAGAACATGATTTGATACGCTCATAAGCTAGATGTAAATGTTTGAGCAATAAAGGTTACCAAAAAATTAGCCTATAATGAGTAGATACAACATTCGATCTACTTAATGACTGGACTATTTAATTTAATTAATCTATATAATACTTATAAAGCATTTCTCATTTCTTCAAAACTTAATAGTTCCTAAAAAAGACTAAAGTTAATTGTCTAATTTACCCTTTTTAATACCATTGATTAATACTTTGAAATGGAAATTAGAAACTACTATAAATGAAATAGAAACTAATAGAAATTAATATGTCAAAGCACTATTTGGTTGATTTGTGAGAGAATATTTGATTTGATTGATAAACATGATACATCGTACAAATATATACAGAAATGAGGAATGTTCTAGATGCGGGCTTGAGCCTGTTACAACTACACAATACGGGCTAACAAGCACACGGTTGGAAACTATAAACTAATAAATGAAATGGAAACTCGAATTCATTAGACATACACGGTTTGCAAAGTACAAATGGAAAATTAGACAAATGCAAATTAAACATACACGGTTTAAAAAGCTTATACATACACCATAAACTTATATTTAATACTTTCAAATAATTATCATAATATCAATTATACAAACACCATAACGTTTTGTTACGTTTAGGGTTTTAGATGAGTACCCGTGCATAACAACGAGATTTTATATCTGCATATAGTTATAATGATATTTTGATTAAGTGTTTTATGTAACTAAAATATCACTATAACTATTTGCTACTATAAAATCTCATTGTTATACCTTGATACTCGTCTAGTAACTAATAATGAATCAATATAAGAAGCGTTCCTTTTTTTATTTAATATAATTTCAATTAGACGAATTTAATGTAATTAATAACAGTGATGTTGTTACAGGGAGAAGCAAAGATGAAGGCGTAGAGTTTTAAAAATAATAATAAATAAAACATTGGATTAGGTTAAATCAGGGCAAATATATAATTTGAAATTGAGTTTAATGTGTTATATAAGTTCAGTCTCTCAAAAAAAATCACACTTTTGTGGTTTATCAAAACATTTACGTATAAGCTTGTAAGTCCATTCATATAAGTTTAGCAAAATAATTAATTTGAGCTTATACGAGTTAAGCTCAATTATACAAGCTTAAACAAATACCCCTAATATGTCACATTCAAAAGAGGAGAAATCAAAATCTTTAAATTGAAATTTGAATAACGTACCCAAAATACCCTTAATCACCTTGAGACTTGTCACACTCTTGATAGTCCTTACATTTTTAAGTTTAGGGTGCTAGTTTATAGGAACTCATCCCTTGCCCTTCTTTTTAACTAATAAAAAATGAGTGAAAAATACATGGTACATATCGTAATCTATTTATACTTATAATGTATTTGAAACTATTTTATAATTAGAAAAGTTTAAAATTCAGACTTTTTCTTGCTTATTATGAAAAGATTTCAAAATTAATTTGTTAGGAAGCAAATTGGTTAGGAAACAGTTGATTGTTTAAACTAAAATTATTTGACTTAACCATCTCTAATATCTCTACTTATAAAACATGAAGACAACCAAACGTGTAACTAAATAACGCAAAATATAATCATACGGTCCCGTACCGTTCTAGTATATCACAAAAAAAAAAAAAAAAAAAAAAAAAAAAAAAAAAAAAAAAAACCCATTTCGACAAAACACAACATATATATACCACAATATTGCATACCACTTCACAACCCACATAGTAGTACAACATATTACTCAAAGTCAAAATATGGGTTTCACGTTTTTTTTCCTTATCATAACCATAACCACCGTGGTTGCATCTCCAAATCCGTTCAATCAAATCCACGTACTCATGCCGCATTCGGGCTCAGCTGGCCACAACCAGTCCGGCCTAGACTGCTTGAGCTGGCGGCTAGCAGTCGAAACCAACAACATCCAGAAATGGAAACAAGTTCCTGAAGAATGTGAAACTTACATTGGTCACTACATGCTTGGAGAACAATATCGTAAAGATGTTGATCTTGTCACGGAAGAAGCGTATGAGTATGCAAAAGGACTTAATGTTACTAAAGATGGCAAGGATGTTTGGGTTTTCGATATCGATGAAACCACACTCTCTAATCTCCCATATTATGCTAGTGACGCAGTTGCTTTCGGGTAAAAACTAACATATATTTTGTAACAACATTAGTACAAATGACATAATCACCAATGTTAAAAGTTGTTACACGTTAATATCATATCTATAATAGGTTTATTTCTCATGTATTTTCAGGGCGATACCATATAATGCAAAGTTGTTTAATGCTTGGGTCGAAGAAGCAGTCGCGCTAGCTATACCAGGGGCTCTTAAGCTATACAAACACCTAATAGAACTCGGATTCAAGATCGTGTTTCTCACCGCGACATAGGAAGCTTATGCAGAAGCTCGTACAAAAAATCTGAAGGATGTTGGATATACTACATGGGAGAAGCTTATCTATAAGTGAGTTGTTAATTGTAACTTTTGCTTTAAGTTGTGCCTATAATACTTTATGCATGGTTGTGAAATATGTATAATTATTGCTGATAAATAACGTATGACAGGGGAGTTTCGGATGGAAGTGGAGTGGTGTACAAATCAGCCAAAAGAAAAGCATTGGAAGAGGGTGGATATCATATTAGAGGCAATATGGGCGATCAATGGAGCGATTTACTTGGAAGCAACCCCGGTGATCGAGTCTTTAAAATGCCCGATCCAATGTACTACATCGGTTAATGCACGATGAAGTGAATTGGCCGATGTGATGGTATAATTCTGTATAAATAAGAGTTTGTTGTAAAAACTCATTTTGATTTTTATCTTTAAGCCTACCATTGTAATAATTATTTATAGTTAAATAATGTTAAGATTACGTTAAACATAAGTACAGCAAAAAATAGTTTACAAGAGACGCCTAAACTGTCGGAGGGATATTGTTTGATAAAATGAGACATATGTATCCTAAGGTATTGTTCATTTCGAAATATTAGTCTAAAGTCTCGTTTGTCATATTTTTCGACCTAAAAGATAATAACTAGCTGGTTCTTGTGTCGACGTGAAGTAACTTGTGACATTACTTGTTTGCACCTAACATGTGATGGGCTCATATGATAGTTTTACCAACCAAATCTCAACAAATTAACACATATCACTTGCGTTAAAACTTTGCCATAAAAATGATTGATTTCTGTGAATAAATGATAGGGATGGTTACCTGTTATTATCACTGTAACACTAATACCCACGTTTCATACAAGGCTTTAGATTTATTTAAATGAACCACAATATTTACATTGGACAACATGGTGAGTTGTGACACGTTCGGGTGCTTTTTGTGATGGTAAATTTGTTCATGTAGATTTAAAAAAAAAATGATATCGGGTTTTCAACTATTTATTTACTTTTAACTTGATTTTTTTGGAAAAAAATAACGAGAAGAAAATTCTCCCAAAGAAAATCCTTACCACCATTTGTAGTATCCGACTTCTTGGACACATGTTTATATTCCTGTTTCTTTGGCTTATAGGAGTTGAATTTCATCCCTTTACCCACTCCAATACCACGAAATGCCTTTCTCGGAGGCACTTGGAACCCATCATTCTTTTGCGTTTGCTTTTTGAGATCAGCAAGCACACGTTTAGGACATTAGGTTACAAGACATTATGATGGTACATCTTTCACAATGTTCATAACATCACGAAAATCCTTACCACCTTTTTAGATCCTTCAGGTTGTGTTCGTTAATTTTCATTGAAACTTTTGGATATTAGTGTAAAAATGGTATCAAAACACAGATCTTAATCACCCAACCAACCACCCCACGGTGATCACTTTTATTATAACTATAAACACTGTTGACAAGTCCTCAACCGAGTGCTTGCCTTACAATACAAAGAGAAATAAGATAGTCCTCCTACTGAGTGCTATCTTTAACAATACTCACACACTATTACCACTGGAACAATAAACCAAACCTAAACTAAAGATCAAGATGATCTTAATAAACTCAGATACTAAAGCTACCCAGAAACCCAATGTAAACATAGAAGAATATGATGAGAAAACTCTGTGTGATAATCTTTGAGAGGCAGAAGCAACGATTATGAAAACCTAGCTTGAAAGCCAGCTTATATAGCCCACAAACTTACATAACAGACCCTGCACAACTCAAACAATAACAAACTTGGATAAAAGTTAGCATTAGTAAAAATAGGCTAATAATATTTACATAATAAACCCTCAAGTATCAAAAGCTTGCTAAAAGATATTATTTTGAATACCCTCCCTCAAGCTTATGACACAAACAGATTCACCATGCCAAGATTTTTAACCAAATAACCATGTTGTATTGACCCAAGAGCTTTTGTTAATATGTCAGGAGTTTGTTCTTTAGAATCAATATTAACAGTTTTAATAAGCCCAGAAGCAACTTTCTCACTAACCAAATGTACATCTATATCAAAGTGTTTAGTTTTCTCATGCATAATAGGATTAGCGGCAATTTGCACAGCTGACCTATTATCACAAAACAACTCAACTGGAATCAATCCAGTCTCACCAAGATCAGGTAAAATTTTCAAAATCCACATGACTTCACATGTAGCAGATGCCATGCATCTATACTCAGCCTCAGCAGATGACTTGGAAATAGTAGCTTGTTTTTTACTCTTCCAAGACACCAAATTACCATTCACAAACACACAATAACCTGAAACAGACTTTCTAGTAACTGGACATTTTGCCCAATCAGAATCAGAATAAGCAGTCACTTTAAATCTATCCTGAGTTTTATTAAAACCAATACCACTACCACTACCACTACCAGGAGCAAGTTTCAAATATCTAAGAACTCTTAGACCAAAATCATAGTGAGATTGCAAAGGAGCATGCATATGTTGGCTAAGACAATGAACAGCATAAGAGATATCAGGTCTAGTCATAGTAAGATAGATCAATTTACCAACTAACTTCTGATAAGCAGTAAAGTTTTTTAAATACTTATCATTATCAGTTTCTTTATGAGCTAGCACAATATTCTTAGGCAAAGGTGTCAGCACAGGCCTACATGCAAGCAATCCAAACTCATGCAAGAACTCAAGACAATATTTCCTTTGATTCAAGCAAAGACCAGTTTTAGTTTTAAGAACTTCAATACCGAGGAAAAATTTTAACTCTCCTAAATCTTTGATCTTAAATTTATTTTTCAAAAAAGTTTTGAACTGTTCAATTTCATTCTCACAATTTCCAGTGATAACAAGATCATCCACATAAACTAACAGGAATAAAACAGTATTATCATTTTTCTTTATGAATAAAGAGTGATCATTTTTAGATTGCTCAAAACCACCTTCAAACAAAGCTTCTGACAGTTTTTTATTCCACTGTCTAAGAGCTTGTTTAAGCCCATACAAAGACTTTTTCAACTTAAAAACTTTGTTACTTCCTTTTTCAAATTACCCAGGTGGAGGAAGCATGTAAACCTCTTCCTTAAGATCCCCATATAAAAAAGCATTGTTAACATCCATTTGGAAAATTTTCCATTCTTTTTTAACAGCCAAACTTATAAGACATCTAACAGTTCCCATTTTAACAACATGACTGAATGTCTCCTCATAATCAATTCCTTCTTTTTGACCATTACCTTTAGCTACTAATCTAGCTTTATACCTTTCCACTTCACAAGTAGACTTATATTTAATCTTCCAAACCCATTTACTACCTATATCAGTTCTGCCAAGAGGTAATTCAACCCCTTCCCAAGTATCATTTTCATGTAAAGCATGTATTTCATCATTCATAGCATGTTTCCAATTAACATTCTTACTTGCCTCTTCATAGGAAGTAGGCTCAATAGTTTTATTCAAATTTGACACAAAACAACAATTATCAGAGTTTAACAAATAATGATTCACATACTTATTCAACCCATACTTAATACTAGTGTTAAGCACAAAATCATTAAGTTTGGCAGGCAACTTAGAAATTCTACTAGATTTTCTAATGTTCACTTCCTCTGTATGACTTAGGACCTTATGACTTGAACCATTATTTCCCTCAGACATATCATTTTCATCTAAAGGAGTTGCAAACTCAACATCATGTCCAGGTTGTTGTGATATACTCTCAGAATCTGATTGTTGTATCTGTTCAAAAATTTCAGATTCAAGAGAGCTCACAACCCTTTCTGGTTGATGAGGTCTACCTTCTCTACTAGCAGATGTACTTCCTTCATAAGTATCATCATTGGGAGTTGGGGCTGGAGTTTCAGATGTGTTTTTAGACTCTTCATCAAAATGATCAAAAAAGTTTAAACTATTTATCTCAGACATTGTTTCAGAAAAAAGATTTTGACTCATTTTGAAAGAGAAAACTGTTTCATAAAACTTATCATCTCTACTATACAAAACAGATCTGTTTTCAAGACTTAACAATTTATAAGCTTTTTCTCCACTAGCATAACCTATTAAAACACATTTTTCAGATTTTTCAGAAAACTTATCATTTCCTGTTAATCACCCAACCAACCACCCCACGGTGATCACTTTTATTGTAAGTATAAACACTGTTGACAAGTCCTCAACCGAGTGCTTGCCTTACAATACAAAGAGAAATAAGATAGTCCTCCTACTGAGTGCTATCTTTAACAATACCCACACACTATTACCACTGAAACAATAAACCAAACCTAAACTAAAGATCAAGATGATCTTAATAAACTCAGATACTAAAGCTACCCAGAAACCCAATGTAAACCCAGAAGAATATTATGAGAAAACTCTGTGTGATAATCTTTGAGAGGCAGAAGCAACGATTATGAAACCCTAGCTTGAAAGCCAGCTTATATAGCCCACAAACTTACATAACATACCCTGCACAACTCAAACAATAACAAACTTGGACAAAAGTTAGCATTAGTAAAAATAGGCTAATAATATTTACATAATAAACACTCAAGTATCAGAAGCTTGCTAAAAGATATTATTTTCAATAATTAGAATAACTCAAACATAAAAAATGAGATTATAAACTAGAAAAGGAGAGCTACAAACATAAACGGAAGCCCAAAACAAAAGAAATACGATAGTTGAACATCATTTCATGCCGTTATACTCTTTGAAAAATATGTACGTTTAAACATCATAGTTGTTCATCTCGTTCTTTCGTATATCATCTTCTTCTACATTTTTAGGTAGAAGATGGTGATATATGTTTAAACAATGGACAATGACGAAACTATTATAAGTATTAATCATGTAATAAAATTTTTGTGTTTGTCATGGCCTCACGGATATGGTAGTAACTAGTAACCTTTCGTTTCCTCATAAATCTTCATGGGGCAATTGCATATATACCCACTAAAACTTGCATATTTGCATATATACCCAAAACATGCTTAACTTGCATTGTACATCATGCATTGAAAACTTGTATTTTGGATAAATATGCAAGTTTTGAGTTTTAGTGGGTATATATGCAATTCTCCCAATCTTCATTATTAGCAATCTTTTCTTAGCTTGTTTACAAAATGGGTCGTTTTTAATTGGCCCGAGTCACATGTTAAAAAATGCATCATAGAAGAAAAAACAAAAAACCTATAGAAATTTATTTAAAGCGTAAAAAAACAGCAAATCTGGACTATTTTGCTGGCAAACATGACTTTGAAACCAAAATTCATTCAACAAACATAATTGTGACTTTTGTTGTTCAACCGACTTTAACTGCTCCTACTGCTAACTTCAATTCCATTGATTAGTGCTTCTCATTTGTAAAAACTTACGGCAAGTCGGCAACCATCAATTCTCTTTATTTTGCACCGAGTTTACAAACAATGGGAGTCGAAATACTTTATCTGAAAAGTGAATTATACACAATTCAATCAAATACCAATTTCCTACATACATAAAGCAACTTAAAGAATATAATTATTGAACTTTTTTACTTTTAGGCTCCTCATTTATTTAAACTAACTTATCAGCTACCCAAATATGCGTTTGTTTTCATTTATACCAATCTCATTCAAATTCTTACCGGAAATTGGTACAATTTCAAAAATAAAATTAACTTTAACATATCAAAGCAATAAAATTGAAAAACAAAATGTAAAACATTAATTAAATTATTATAAATCACTTTCAACTAAATAAATTTACACTTAAATAATGGCTCAAACTATTATTTTATATTTTAATAATTATTTAAGTTTTTTTTTTTTAATATGTTAGATTTAGCTTTATTCTCGTTGTTTTAAAAATTGAAAAAATTATCCGAAATTGATATAAACGAAAACAAACATAAATAAGTGGCATATAAGTTAGTTCTGATAAATTGATAGTTAAAAAAAAAAAAAAAAAGTTGAGTGATCTACGAATACCTAATTATTTTTCGCTATTACTCAATAAAAGTTGTCCTTTTTGGCAAAAAGTTACATGCTACGGTATAAATTTGTTAAAAAAAAATATTCACATGCTATAAATGTCTCTCATCTTTAAAGGAAAGCATTTTATTCTAAAGATTTCTTTCACACATATTAGGTAAAATATTTATACCTTTCAACCATTAAATATTTGCAATGAAAATAGCATGAGAGAAGAAAAAGGAAGAAACATTCAAACTGTCTCTATATATATAACATGGCCACCTTTCCTACTTTTTCTCTTAATACACAAACACATTTATAACTTTGGTTTCATACTCTTCTGCACTTCCATTTTTTTTTATAAAATTTACATTCAAGATCATACACACATTTTAACTCGTGGGTAGGTTATACATGCATGCTGTTTCTTGGTCATTTTTTTTGTTACATAATGGGATTTTAATATGGTTCTTGATATAAAGTTATTGGTTATTGTTGTTGTTATTAATTTTGTGAACTTGGGTTATTTTTTGTATCTTTTTCAGAGGGAATTCTTGGGTAGTTCTAGAGGTGTAAAAATGATGGGAAACAATGAAGATGGAGATCAGGTTTTTACGCCATGGAATGTGTCTATTGCCAGGTGACTTGGGTCGATTTTATCGTTTATCGTTACAATATGGTTTTCTTGTGAAATAAAGATTTGGTTTTATGGAGGTTTATGGCGTTACGTTTTATAGGCGATTATGTGATATTATTATACGATACTGTGTTGCGTTTCTAATGTGATATGGAATGATGGTGTTATGTCAAGTTTGTTTCAAGTTGTTAGAATTAAAAGCAGGTATGGAAATGCTGTTGTTTGAAGTTGTTATAATCGTAATCGAATATATAAGCGTTTAGCGAAAAAAAGTGGCTTTTGGGGGGTGTTTGGGTTTGCTATTTCTACTTATCCATATAAGCCACTTAAAAAAGTATTTCAAGAAATGGTGTTTGGATTTGCTTTAAAAAAAGAAAAGAAATGCAAGAACAATTGAACATATAATTATTTGTTAAGAAAATCTATCAAAATCATTTGTAAAAAGTTTTTGTGAACATTTTGTCAAAAATGTCAAAAATGTCTGCAAAAATAAACTCTTTAAAATAAGCAGATTGTTTGGATAACATATAATAAGCAGAAATAAGCTGTCCCAAACACCCCCTTTAGACAGCTTATCCACTGATTTTTGACCATGGTTAGTAAGATAATTAGAATTAGATTACGTACGTCTCGTCGACTAAACGATCAGGTATATATCACGCCACGTATCATCCCCTCTTTCATAGTTAGTAAGATAATTAGAATTAGATACTTTAAAAATTCCAAATGGTAGAAACTTAATGTGTGAAATAAGATGATTAAGCTTACTGGCTTATTTTCTGGTGAAGATAGTTGTTTCAGTAAAACTTGAGAATGTTTATTTCGGACAGATTATTCTTGGTGGATTCAAGTTACATGTTTACCGTTAGAGTGAAATAAGTTGCTTCAATAAGCTGCGTATATGCTTGTTCCCCAAACACCCCCTTATGGCCTTTAGCAACATCTTCTTCTTTGTGTCCCAAACACCCAGGGGCGGACCCATGTACAAAGTTTGGGGGGGTGGTGCCCTCCACGACTTGTCGAAAAAGTTCAGATTTTAGTGTAAAAAAAATTTTTTTTAGACCTTTTTATTAAAGTGCACCCCTCCAAAAAATCAAATTGCCCCCCACCTTGAAGCCAAAAATGTAAAAACCTTAGGTTTTAGTGTAAAAAAAATAAAATTATGACCTTTTTATTAAAGTGCATCACGATTTTATCAAAAAAAAATTTTTTTGCCCCCCGCCTTGAAAAATCCTGGGTCCGCCACTGCAAACACCCCCTTACTGATTGCAATCTGACTTGAAAACTCAATAATCAGATAATCAAGTTCATATGTCAATGCCAAACACCCTGATTTCTTATGGGATTTTAAATGAATTTTTGTTTTGAAATGAGCAGTGGGCACACTTTGTTGCGAGACCCTCGCCATAACAAAGGGTTAGCGTTCACCGAAAAAGAGAGAGAGTCTCATTACTTAACTGGGCTTCTACCGCCCATGATAGCTTCTCAAGAACTTCAAGTAAGTTGATATATCGCTTAGCTAAACTAATGTAATCATCTTCGTGTCTTGATGGTTATTGATCATGGCAATTAGGAGAAAAAAGTGCTGCACATGCTCCGCCAGTACGAGGTTCCTTTGCAAAGATACATAGCCATGATCGATCTTCAGGTATTTGTTATTGCGAATAGACTAAATAGAAAACATTTTAACTGAACATTATGTTTTACCACAGACAATTTTACTTTCATATACTTGTGTTGCAGGAGAGAAACGAACGCTTGTTTTACAAACTTCTCGTCGACCATGTAGAAGAACTACTCCCAGTTGTTTACACTCCAACAGTCGGAGAAGCTTGCCAGAAATTTGGGAGCATTTTTCGCCATCCTCAAGGACTTTACATCTCATTGAAAGACAAGTATGGTTTCATTTTTTTGTTCTTTTTATTTAAAAAGCAAGTTCAGGGCCCAAGTTTGTAGAATAATGTGTAACTTGATATCATCAGAGGGAAGGTTCTTGAGGTGCTGAAAAATTGGCCCGAGAGAAACATTCAGGTTATCGTTGTTACTGATGGTGAGCGTATATTGGGGCTAGGTGATCTTGGTTGCCAGGTATCCTTTCAAACTTAAAGTGAGAGTACCTGTTTTTGCAGTTGATAGGACACTGACATATAAGGGTGTTTGGATTGCTTATTTAAGTGCTTATGTGCTTATTTTATTAAGAATATAAGCAGTTTTGAATGTTTAGATGCAACTGCTTATCTGTTTATTTTAACGTAAATATGCAGCTTGTGCCGTGCTTGTTTTTAAGTTGATTAGCAGCTCCGAATATGCATTTCCAAACACCCCCTAGAAGCAAGAACTGTTTATCCAAACATTAAAAATCTGATTATTGCAGGGAATGGGGATACCAGTCGGAAAACTTTCTTTGTACACAGCGCTTGGAGGAGTTCGCCCATCAACTGTAATTTTTTTTTGCCATCAGCTGTAATTATAACTTCATATTCAGCCTTAACTTTGCATATAGCTAACCATGTTTTCTTGAAAATGTTATAGTGCTTACCCATAACCATTGATGTCGGGACAAACAATGAAAAATTACTTAACGATGAGTTCTACATTGGTCTCAAACAAAATCGAGCAAGAGGGCAGGTTTGTAGTTTGTTCTTATCGCATTATTTTGGAGTTTCTTTTTTCCTTTAATAACCCGTGAAATAATTGTGCATCATTTGGTGTAGGAATATGATGAGTTGTTAGAGGAGTTTATGACTGCGGTCAAACAAATCTATGGAGAAAAAATCCTTGTCCAGTTTGAAGATTTCGCAAATCACAACGCGTTTACACTACTTAACAAATACCGCACAACTCATTTGGTATTTAACGACGATATACAGGGCACTGCATCTGTTGTTCTTGGAGGTTTGCTTTCGGTTCTCAAGTTACTTGGTGGGACCCTCTCAGATCATACATTCTTATTTCTTGGGGCTGGTGAGGTGAGATCAATGATCATTCTTTGATATAACCTTGATTTTCAGCTGCTGTATTTGTTACTGTGGTTCTGTTTCTTTTGTTTCAAAGGCTGGTACGGGTATTGCAGAACTTATTGCACTCCAGATATCAAAGAAGACAGATATTGCTTTAGAAGAGGCACGTAAAAAGATTTGGCTCGTTGACTCAAAGGTATGAGAAACATATATCACATAATCGAAAATAGACCACGTTATAACATGTTGTAACTTTTAAGGATGTTTTTTTTTTTTTTTTTTTTTTTTTTTTTTTTTTTTTTTTTGGCATAGGGATTGGTTGTTAGCGCGCGTAAAGAGTCCCTTCAACACTTTAAGCAGCCATGGGCTCACGAGCGTGAACCAATCAACAATCTCTTAGATGCCATAAAGGTACTAAATTTATGTTTACCAGCTTCTATTTCTTTGAAAACTGTTGCTCAGATTTTTATTTATTTATTTATTTTTATTCTTTTATATAGGAAATCAAACCATCAGTACTAATTGGAACATCAGGTGTTGGGAGACAATTTACACAAGAGGTTGTCGAAACCATGTCATCCATTAACGAGGTGAGTTTCTGTTTTTGAGTAGAGGATTTTGGTTTTAAGGGATTTAAGATTAATTTGATCAAATGGCGTGTAGAAACCTCTCATTATGGCTCTATCAAATCCAACCTCACAAGCAGAGTGTACTGCCGAAGAAGCATATACATGGAGCAAGGTAAACTGCGCAAGTATTTCAACAATTTCCAATTTTGGATGTCATGTATACTAATTCGCCTTTTACAGGGTCGTGCTATTTTTGCTAGTGGAAGCCCGTTTAGTCCTGTGACATACGATGACAAAGTATTTGTACCTGGCCAGGTATAAGTTATAACCTATAAGCCTATATGCAGTAAAATAAGCTTGCACTATTTCACAATCATGTCTTTTTTCTGATGTTTCCTTAATAATGACACAGGCAAACAATGCTTACATTTTCCCCGGATTCGGGTTGGGATTGATCATGTGTGGTGCGACTCGTGTCCATGACGATTTGCTTTTGGCAGCATGTAAGCACAATTCATGTCCATGACAATGCTCAAATCATATTTTAAACTTTTATGGTGACTAATGAGATGCTATATAAATTTAAACAGCCGAAGGTTTGGCAGCACAAGTAAACGAAGAAGACTTTGCCAAGGGACGTCTATATCCACCATATTCTTGTATCCGAAAGATTTCAGCAAACATTGCAGCCACTGTTGCTGACAAGGCATACGAACTTGGTAAGTTCACGATAATGTCTTTACTAGTGTTATTACTATCTAGGAAAATCATCAGCTAAATAATTTGATATTATTTTCAGGACTAGCTTCTCTTCTCCCTAGACCTACAGATCTTGTTCAATTTGCTGAGAGCTGCATGTATGACCCGACGTACCCTAACTATCACTAGTTATATCAAACATATTTCTCTTAATACTTCCGTTATACTGTTGTAGTTGTGATTTTACTGTTGGTATTTTTGTGGCAGAAGGGATTTTGATATATGTGACTAATAAATAGTCTTATCGATAAGTGTTTAGGAATGATTTTAGATTTAACTGAACTTGTTAGCATCCAAAATACAACTGAAATCAACTCCTTAACACCAATAATCCCTATTCAGTTACCTTCAAAAGTTTCCAAAATAACTCAATCACTGTTTTTCATCACTCTTTTGTTCTGCATTAGGCCCTCTTGCATCCTTAGCTAATACGTTACCCTGCCCTCCTGCACCGAAAAACTATATCAGCTAATATTCAACCATTTTAGAGCAACAGATGGATGACGAAGACAACTTTTTGGAATACAAAAAGATCTCTAGCTATATTTTAAAATTTTGTAATGTAAAAACAGTCATTAAACTTTTGATTTTGAACAAATAAAGTCATTAAACTGAAGAAGGTAACTGCATTCAGCAAATTTTATTATCAGATTTGGTATAAACGAAACTGTTATATACTTGGATGACCAAGTTTTTTCAATAGACGGATGGCCTCCTTATACATTATCCCTTAAAGTTACGTATGTATTAGTGAGCCTCACCACTAGATGATTTTAGAGCTGAATTGTTTGAAAAACTTGTCGACCATGATCCTCCATTTGACCCCGCTAACGCCATTATTACATCTGCCTGAAACCGGACAACTAACCGTGAATCTATATGACAAATTTACTAGATGAAACAATGACACAAAATAGCATAAAAGTCTGACCTTGTTTGGGTGGACATCATCAAACACATGGGCTTGACCGCCATAAAATATGGTCATTTGGCGACTAGCAGATGTAGATCCTTGACGACTGTTAAAACAGAAACTACTGTTAAAACAGAAACTTAAAAATCTAGAAATCTCGAGTCAAGGTGTCTAACTACGAAACTTTATAAGTTTAATGAACTGAGTGTAATGCTTACGGAAGTGGTAATGAAGAGCCTGGCTCGGTGGTGTTAATCAAAGACTTCAGTTTGCTGCTACTTGGTTCAGCCATCGAGCTCAAAATACCAGGAGACCCTTTGATACCAGTTCTGGATCCTTCATCAGCAGCCGACTGTGAGATCAACGGCGACCCCACGTTGGAATCTTTGAATCTGTTTGTAACTGGTTGGTACCCGTATGGTAAAACTTGACCAGCACGTGGAGGGTACTGTAGTACAGGCCCAACGTTAACAGGTATGGCGCGTTCCCATTTAGATGCATTTGCATCATTTTTACCACCAGTGGCTGGTTGTGCCATGTGAGATGATGATGTTGGCCTCATTTGATTCATGCCCATGAACTGTTCATCCTCGTGGGACCATCTAGGTCGCTCTGCCCCTACATTTCTTAGCATCTAACCATAACAAAATGTTAAGCGTCATACATTAGGACTTTAAAATATGTCAATGAAACAAAAGTAGACTTAACATGTTCAACATTGCAATTAGGGCATACCTTCATTAAATGTGAGCTCTCAGGAAAATCTGGTCTCATTTGTGGGACACTGTCTCTCGAAGGTGCCATAAAACCGGAATCCGGATTATTGCGTTTACTACCTGAGTACCTAATCATGGATCCCGAAAGATCACTTTTTTGACCAAAAAATGGCACCCCTTCGAAATATGTTGTTCCAACTTGCCTTTCTACGATTGTTCAAAAAACAAGATCATTATCAACAACAAAAATAAGTAAAAATTTACTACATTGGCTTGGTCAAGATTATAGTGTACCAATCACTCTAATCAGTAACGGGTATGACTGTATGAGGGGTAAATAGGTAATTTAGCTTCAAATTTTGCGGAAAATGTTTCAAATGTATATGCTGGTGAGAGTACTAACTATAGTGATAGCATCAATGAAACTAACCCACTGAAACATACCTACTCCATAACTAAAAATTAAAGGGGTTTTTTTTTTTTTTTTTCCTTTTTAATAAGAAAATGAAGTTTTATTTGTCACTGAGGTTAGAATTAAACAAATGCACACATTGTCCCCCTCAGGTGGATTACTAAAGATAGTGAGGTAATGTTACCATAGCATGTATTTAATGCATTAAAAGCTGTACCAAATGTCATCATTTCCTCAAAGATTAAAGCCAACTCCACATCTCTTATTTCTATGACTCTATCATCATTGCCAAAATCTTGATACAGTAAAAAAAATTGAAAATTATGACTAAAGCACTTAAAATGAAATTTAGTAGAATGCACATCAATTCAGTAACTAAAAAATCAAGAAAAAAAATGAGCTTTTTGTAAATGGGAGTGGAGTTTATGTACCAAATGTGATCAACTTGCTCCATCATCATTACCTAATTTTGAATTCTCAACTAATCTTTGATGCAATTATGAAAAGTATGAAAAGAACTTCAGTTTGAAAAACGAAATGTGATCTAATAAAACACCATTAAAACATGAGTACTCTTGAAACATTGAACTAAAAATCAGGAAAAATGAAGTTTCTTTTTATTAACATACACTTAAAATAAGAAAAGAAATTCTCATCTAAGAAACATCAAGAAAATCAGTCTTAAGAAAAGTATGAACTAAAACTTCAAATTAAAAGATGAAAATTTAGTTTTAAGAAACACCCATTAAAATTTTTAGCTAAAAAATCAAGAAAAAATGTGCTTTTTTAAAAAAAAAAATCCCTTAAGAACAAAAGAAAAAAAAGCCCTTGGGTAAGCAACATTAATCTCAACAAAATAAATACTAAAAACTGAAAACCATTATGTATTTATAAAAAAAAAAAATAAATAAACACTTTTCTAACATTCCCTTAAAAAAAAAAAAAAAAAAAAAAAAAAAGAAAAAAAAAAAGGAATATAAGTAGTGATAGTTACCAGAAGCCAGATCAGAAGTAGTAGAAACAGGCCCACCACCACGACCCCCACCACCACCAGAAACAGAACCAGAAGGTGAACCACCACCACCTGCCACGTCAGCACCACCAGCAGCAACAACCACCTTAGTCACAGGAGCACAACCACGGCCAAGAAAATCATGCAAAATAGTTGGTTTCACATCATCATTATTATTATTTGTGACATTAGTGTTGTTGTTATTATTGTGAGCCATAGTACTAATATTAGTATTAGTATTATTTAACAACAACACATCAGCCATAGTATATCATCTTAAAGCAAATAATATCATCATCATCATAGTATATATTATAAAGTTAGAAACTGAAAAAAAAGTTTTGAGTGAAATAAGGTTTGTTTTTTTATAAAAAAAATCGTATGTGTTTTTTGAAGAGAGAATCAAAAGAGTTGAGGAGAGAGAGTGAAAGAGCATTAAAGAGTAAAAGCTAGTTGTTGTTGTTCTGCTGTTTGCTCTGTCCTAGAGTGTGGATGTTTTGTCTGATCCCTTTTCTTTTTTCTTTTTTCACATTTTTGGATATATTTTTCTTTTTACACTAGTGATATATTCCCTAATCAAATTTTTTGGTCTTTTGTAATAATTGTTTGAGTTAAATACATAAATCATCTCTTTGGTTTACACATTTTTTCATCTTTAGTCCTTAAACTTTAATAGATAAACCGCCTGTTCTTGTGGTTGTCCGTCTCTTACGAACCAGTCCTTTAACCGTTAATCCGTTGAAAACCTTCTGTTAAGTCTCTAACGTGCAGGTCACGTGAGGGTATTTTCATCTATGCATCATCTTGAATTTTTATTTTGTGAAGTGCTAAGATAAACTAAAATCAAGGACACTACTAAGATAAACTAAAATCAACTTAGAAATCAAAATTTGTGAAGTGCTAAGCACTCGGTATCGTAACACGGTAACACCCCACCCTCACCAAATCCCATGTGGCAATCCATTTGGTGCCGCCAGAAGCCAAACCATAGTACCCCCCCCCCCCCCCCCCCCCATCCCCTCCCCCCCCTTTTTTTTTTTTCTTTCCTCCCTAATTTTAGCATGTGAAATGACATGTTATGAGAGAGGGTGTATTTGGGTGTATGAGTATTAAAATTTAAAAGAAATATGCTAATGTGACCTTAAGTGATTATTTTGCTTGAGTCATGATACAAAATGCTCTTATGTTCCCATGATGTTTATCACGTATTTATAGAAAGCGATAACACAGAAAAACAACCATGGAAGATAAAGAGCATAAATTTATTTAAAAACATATGTGCCAAAGATTTATTTAAAAAAGTAAACAACATGTGTCTTTTTGGTTAAAATACATATGTACCAAATCTAAAGGTCAGCAAAAAAAGTTCAAACCCAAAATCAAGACAATACAAAACCTTTTATTTCCTAAATTATCCACCTCTATACATAATACATTTCACCCTCCATCCGCACCACCGTCACCTTGATACAGATACGACCAAGGGCGGTACCACAGTGGGAGAAGTGTGGGCAGCTGCCCCGCAAAGTTCATTCGAGTAATGTCAATTGATTATAGAATGTCATTTTGCCCCCATAAATGGGTAAATAGTATAACTGTGAAAATTTATTCGATAGTTGCATCATAGTCAAGTGGTTAAGGACATTTGCACTTTCGTGGAGATATAATGGTCGATTCTTGTGCTACTCTATAGTTATGTGAATTTTTGTTATCTAACTTTTTATTTTTGCTTCAACTGCTTGTGTTAATATCGATTAGAAAAAGCAAATATGTGCTAAATATTGTGCATATCATAATCAATTCTTAGTTTTGGTTCTCGCATGCAAACAAATACCCAAAACTTCACTTTCATTAAAAGTAAAATCGATTTCATTATAGCAACAAAAGTCGAGTTACTGACATGACCCGACTGACATCTACTTTTAACTTTTGCCCTTTCTTAAAAGTTTGTTTGGTACCGCCCCTGGATACGACGAAACTCAATATAAATGTTTAATAAATGAGATGATATGGTATTTGCATATTGGGCATGATGTTTTAATTCTAACCATTTATGCATGCACCATGAAAGGTAAGACAGTGAGATTAGTTGTGTTTAAGTTGGTATGGTTGTAGTGATGGTGTTTGCTTATTATTATTTTATTTTTTTTTTAGAAAATTGTCTAAAAATACATTGAACTTGCCACTTTTTACTATTGTATGCTATGAACTTTTTTTTTTCCTATTGTATGCATAGACTTTCTTAATCATCCTATTGTATGCATAAACTTTCTTAATCACACTATTGTATGCATCGTTAGTCCTAGTTGAGTTTAAATAATTGCATCGTTAGTCCTCATTAACTATAGTGTTAAAATATTTGCATCGTTAGTCCTCATTGAGTTAAATATTTGCATCGTTAGTCCTCATTGACTATAGAGTTAAAATATTTGCATCGTTAGTCCTTATTGAGTTAAAATATTTGGATCGTTAGTCTTCATTGAATTAAAATATTTGCAACGTTAGTCCTCATTGACCATTCTTACGTTTCTATTAGTTTCGTCCATTTTTATACGTTTTCATCTATCGTGTTTTTGTCAAATCTTTTATCACACTTTTTTTTTATCAAATATTTTGCCACATTTTTTATTCATTTTTGTTTAGGGTTTAGGGTTTAGGGTTTGAGGTTTAGTGTTTAGTGTTTAGGGTTTAGGCCTAAACGCTAAACACTAAACCCTATAGAGTTAAAATATTTTCATCGTTAGTCCTCATTGATTTAAAATATTTGCGTCGTTAGTCCTCATTGTCCATTCTTACGTTTTTATCAGTTTCGTCCGTTTTTATATGTTTTCATCTCTCATGTTTTTATCAAATCTTTTGCCACACTTTTTTATCAAATATTTTGCCACATTTTTTATTCATTTTCATTTAGGGTTTAGAATTTAGAGTTTAGGGTTTAGGGTTTAAACTCTAAATCCTAATAATTCAAATCAGAAGGGTTTAGGGTTTAGGTTAAAGTCTCGCGAGTTTTGATGTAAAACATCATTCCGGATAACGTTCGTGTTTTACACTTTTAATAATTCAGATCAAAAGGGTTTAGGGTTTAGGGATAAAAACATATTAAAACGGACGAAAACTGATAAAAACCTATGAAAACATGAGAAAAACGGATGAAAACGTATGAAAAACGGACGAAAAAACGAAAAAAAAAAAAACGTAAGAATCGTAAATGAGGACTAACGTTGCAAATATTTTAACTCACTGATCACTAACGATGCAAATATTTTAACTCTATATGGTTTAAAGTTTAGGCCCTAAACACTAAAACCTAAACTCTAAACCCTAAACCGTAAACGAAAATGAATAAAACAATGTGGCAAAATATTTGATAAAAAAGTGTGGCAAAAGATTTGATAAAAACATGAGAGATGAAAATTTATAAAAATGGATGAAACTGATAAAAACGTAAGAATTGTCAATAAGGACTAACGATGCAAATATTTTAAATTAATGAGGACTAAAGATGCAAAATATTTTAACTCTATAGTCAATGAAGACTGACGATGCAAATATTTTAACTTAATGAGGACTAACGATGCAAATATTTTAACTTTATAGTCAATGAGGACTAACGATGCAAATATTTTAACTCAGTTAGGACTAACGATGCATACAATAGAGTGATTAAGAAAATTTATGCATACAATAGGATGATTAAGAAAGTTTATGCATAAAATAGGAAAAAAAATTAATAACATACAATAGTAAAAAGTGGCAAGTTCGATGTATTTTTAGATAATTTTTACTTTTATTTTTATTTTTATTTTTTTTAGCAATTTTGTAGCGACAACAATAGTGATTGCTTTTGCAGATCCATTTGGTTGGAGTAAATTTGGTTTTGATATGTGTTTTAAATAAATTGAAGAAGAGATGATCGCTTTCACATGGAGAAGTAATATATATTTTTATTAAAATGTTGATTTAAAATATGTAATTTGTCTGTTATGAAGTTTTTGATATTTATGATTTTTTTAATGAGAAAAAGAAATTTTGAGATTGATATATATTTCTTAAAGTGTTGGTTTAAAATATAAAATTAGTCTATTACGAAGTTTTTGATATTTTTAATTTTGTTTTAATATGAAAAAGAAATTTTGAGGTTGAAGGTGAAGATAAAGATGGCTAAATAGACCAAATGCCTTCATGTGCACAACATGTGATGAAACTTAACAGACTAACGGTTAAAGGACTAGTCCGTCTAAATTGACAATCATATGGACAGGCGGTGTAATTATTAAAGTTGAAGGACGAAAAGTAAAAACACATGTAAACTACGGGCTAAATTTGTAATTAACTATAATTCTTTTTATAATCTGAGTAGTTATATATTTTTAAGGATTGAGATAATATCGTGTTTAACATGAGAAGTGAGAGATAATGTTGAGTTTTTGTGACAAGAAAAAAATGAGTTATTTATTGTAAGACTTTTATTTTATTAAAAAATTAATTTTTCACTCACAATAAACCCAACATCACCCGTCATACTTAAATAAAACAAGAAACATAAAAGGATCCCAAATCTTATTTTGAACCAAGGTGGTTGATGTGAGAAGAAATAATACAAATGAAATTGCTCTCAGAGCGTACAGTATGTTGGCATGCTAGGTAAGTTAAACCTTAACTTGGAGCATGTTAAGGGCAAGTTAACATTGCATAGGTGAGTTAAGGTCAAGGTTTAACATGTGAGTTAAGCCCTTAACGCCGTGTTAAAGGAATGCATCATTAAAAAAAATAAAAAAATAATTATGTTTTCTAAATAAATGAGTGTTTTTGTAAATTGATGTTGAGTTATGGTTAAGTTATGATAAGGGATTTTTTTGTGAGTTAAGGGTGATTTTTTTATTTTATTTATTTATTTATTTATTTTTTATGGTAATATGGGTTTCCGATTCGACATTGCGAGCAGACTAATCCCACGGCGACTACCTTTTTGGATAGCCGGAGTCGGCGCAGGTAAACCTCCGTGGCCACAAGGGGATTAATTTTCTCCCCATTGGATTCGAACCCTTGACCTCCTCTTTGGAAGGCTATAATTCTTTAAGGGTGAAATGTTAAAGATGATGTAACGCTGACATGATACTGAGTTAAAGTTTAACCCGAGGGCATGATACCATATGCTCTTGTATGTTTGAATTTCTTACTCATTTGATGCACTTTGACTATTTCAGCAACATTTTGCAAGCTAGTTTTCTAGAAACCCTAAACATGTGATGAGCACAATAAAGAGAATTTTGTATCCTAGTTTTCTAGAAACCTTTATACATAACATGTATGTGTTGCCAATTATACTACTTTTAAAAAAGACGTGACAATAGAGGAGAATTGGTAGTCAAATAAAATGTGGCTCGCGTGTGAAGTAATTACTTTGATGTACAAATTAACTATACTTGAATTTTATCAAATTTATAATAGATGTATTGAAATCAATTATATGTCATTAATGATATGTCTTAGGCTAAGCGCAGCAGTGATCATGGACGACCTTTATTTTGGCTGACATATCAGGTTTCTTTTCTTCGACGATCTATAAACGACTTTTTACCATACCAAGATGACCTACACTAAAAAAAAAAAAAAAAAAAAAAAAAAAGCCCCTTACAAAGATTTATTTTTAATTAATTAACATACACATTTGTTAACTCATTTTTGTGACCGACGAGAATTCGATCGAGTATACGATCGACTAACTCATTTTTGTGACCGACGACCTACAAGGACCAAGAAGCTATATCAATGGCATCTTACATACAGTCGACCCACAGGCGTTATAGCGTTTAAAAATTCTATCAAATTTCTTTTGCTTTCACACTATGCCATACTTTACGGTCAATTTGTTCTTACGTGAAGTAAAACAAGATATGATTTATTAAGTTAACTATATTGCAACGGAGTTGAAATTGAAAAGAGTAATAATTGGGTTAATGACTTAATTCAATGGGTTTTTCTAATGTGTGCCCTGGGGTACACGTTAAGAACACCAAAAGGACAATGGGACCCACGAAAAAGTACATCCGGTTCTGTGGGTCCGGATGTACTTTTTCGTGAGTCCCATTATCCTTTTGGTGTTCTTAACGTGTGCCCCCAGGGCACACATTAGAAAAACCCTAATTCAATAGAGATGTAAAGAGTAAAGACAATTGAGTAAGCAATCGTTGGAAATTCAAAATGAAAGTTGAATAAAGCTACAAAGTGAAACTTGGTTTTAACATAAAGACCAAATAATTGAAAAAGACTGTCATTGAATGATAACCCAAGTATAAACGTAGGAAAAATAAGTCAAATAACCAGAATAAAATACATACTGTAGTTGAGTAATGAGACCATGAAATCTCAGAGAAAAATGTGGACCAAGGACCCCGATTCTTTAAAGAAGGTCTAGACAAAAAACAAGTCATCAAGGTTTGTTTCAGGGAACATCATAATGAGTCTTGACTCGAATGAAATATTCGAGTGAAGCACATGCATTGATTACGAATACTATAATCGGAAACATATATTCAAGAACTTCTATGTAACATTTGTATCTATATAGAAACTTCATTATCAAACGTAACCAGTCGCGTATTGAAGTTGAGTGTTGAACAGATGGACATATCGTGTATACGTACTAGTTACGAAGATCCAAGTTCTAAACTCGTCTTATGTCAAAACTTAGATGAAACATGCCCCGGATTTGAACATACGAAGTGTTGCACTAGTTATTTTGTACATCTCTTGCATTATCCGAGCTCTTGTTAGTTCGCTCCATCAACTACGAACGGCCATAAAGTTTGAGTCATTGGTAAATGGTATCAGTTCATTTAATAGATTGGTTTAACATCTATAGAATAGCATACACAATGAATTTTTTTTTAAGCAATGCTACATTCACACATATTTTATAAAAAAATAATAAATAAATAAATGCACATGTGGCATCTTACATTCTGTTATAATTTCTCTTTCTTTTTTTTTCTATCATTCCATATTTGTTTGGCACTAGCGGGGTTGCCCGCGCGTTGCGGCGGATGCGTTTTGTGTTTTGTATTTTGTCGGTTGTACGGAAATTTATGTAAAAAAAAAAATACCGAGTACTGTAGCGACGCGTTAAAAAAAACCGTAGCATGTACTGTAGCACTGTCCATGCTACAATACTGTTCATAAAAGGTACTATTCATAAGAAGCCTGCTGAATGTTATTTATAATAATGTATGCATGTGAATACATGGCAAATAAATTGCAACTTGTTATCTAATTTCAGACTATGTTACTTCTAATTTCAGGCTATGTTATTTTAGTAGTAGAAAACTGCAACTTGTTATCTAAGCTCATCCATTTTATAGCAACATCCTAAAAGGCATTTCAATGTGACATGGTGTTGATGTTGAGTTTATCAATTTTATATTGTTATTTTCAAGCTCTTCAAGTTGTTTAACATATGCATGTCTAGCTCAAAGTCTCAAACAATCAACTTGTGCTAACTATTTATTGAGTAATTATCCATACATAATAAAAAGTTGAAAATTTGTTGGAGATCCTTAGATAGAGTCATAGAGATGATGATTGTAGACTTTTGGACAAGCATGTGCAGCATCCATGATCATTAGGATATTGCAAGTATCCATGTATGCAAGCACCAAGAGAGAAAGAGTATTTCATTATATGTCAATGAAATCCTCATGACAATAACCTCCACTCATCAAAATAGCATCATTACCCATATAAACAATAACCTCATCATGATATAATTAAAAATAAATCTCATTCTCATGATTTCTAAGATAGAATACACTTTCTTTGTATATGCTATTGTGTTGTGCATAATGTATGATCAAAATTAATAACATATCGAGCTTATACAATAGTAGAGTTTGAACTTATTATGATAGGTACTACAAATAGCTTTATTTTATTTTTTATTTTTTTATTATTTTTTATTTTTTTTATTTTTTTTTTTTTGTAAATATTTTCTATAAGTGGTTTAAGAATCTTTGTCAGTAAGATAACTTAAGTTAAACTTAGGGGTGCTTGGTGGGAGGTAAAGGGGGTGAGGAATGGGTAATGAATTGAAAAGGGCTCACATCCTTTAAATAATGGTGCTTGGTTATAGAGGGGTATGGTATTGATTACCCCGTAGTGGGTAATTAACCATTATAGAATAAATTTGGGGGGGGGGGGGGGGGGGGGGGGGGTTAAGGTATTGATTACCCACCTCACTCATTCCTTTGCATTCTTTTCCCTTTCCCTTTCTTTTTCCCTTTTCCCACTTTGAACCAAGCGGACCCTTATTTGAAATAATCTTGCATAAGCTCTTATAGTTGGGCATCAAATATGGACGTATTAGAGGGAAAAAATGATTGTGAGACTTAAAAGTGAAATTAGTTTTTTACAAACCGATGCTACCCTGATTAGAAGAAGATTTGACACATGGTTCTTATCACCAAGTAGTGGGGCATTCTCTCTTCTGAAGCATATGCAATCGAGCCTGAGGTTAAACATCAAATTAGGAAGATTAAGAGGACATAAACTACTGATTCGGCCATCTACCGACGTGGAATGATCAAGACTTAGATGAAAACATTGTGTGGTGCTGAACGGCACACGGTGTGTCATGTATGTATGAAATATAATACAAACGTTAGTCATGAATGGAGTGTTGAGGGGAGTAAGGTTAGCGTTTAATTTATGTATGGAGGGAAACTTAATGCCATATGATACTCACGTGCCAACAAATTTCGAATGTTTATCGCCAACATCGCAGTATATCGCATGTGTGATAAGATCGATGTGACTGATATGATAGTTTACTCAAATACCATAGAAAGTGGATGGGAAAAACTAACAATATTATCATATTGCAGCCATTGCGAAAAGTCGCTAAGATATCGTAGAGGCTCGTGGTTTATCGATTTCATTTTGAGTTTTCGAAATACAGCTCGAAACCATGATGAAACTGATGTCAAATTAAAGAGGAAAGTCATCTGGATTGAATGGTATGATTATTAGAATGTAAAACATAACAAAATTTTAGATGTTTAGGCTTAATCGATTATAGAGTGTGAAAAGTAAGAAAGAAAGTAAAAAAGAGACATTTCAAAGGTATACGCGTGTTGTTTTAGCTCAAAAACGAAAAACATGACTGATAATCTGATATAGTTTTCTTTCCAGTTTTATTCGAATATGTGTTTTTCCGCTTAAAAAACTAATGAAAAGACAAGGGAATCTATTTTTTTGAGGTAATATTTCTGTTAAAGAAAAATATTAAATAGTACTAAATTAAATTCGAGTAGTTTATTTTTGTACTCAATTCAAATAACACTTTTGCTTTATTCTTGTGTCAAAATGCGTGACAAATGCAGCTTTGTATTATCACTGCTTTTTTTAGTAGTTGTTCGATAAATGATAAATTTGTATGTTATGCCTTAATACATCATCAACGGGAATCTTTCATTTCGGTACGTTAAAGGTTGAATTAACAAAAGTTAGTTTGGGATAAGACAAAAGGAGGAAGAACAGTTTTGAAAAAAACTAAATTTGTTCGTGATTATCATAAGTGTCCAAACTCCAAAATGATACTTCTACAATTCAAATAATTATAGCAATATTACTATATAAAGTCTTGAGAACTTCCAAAATCGGAAATACTAACTAATATTAAATCTATTTTCAAACAAATAAAAATAAATAAATAAATAAATAAAATTTGCCAACAGTAATAATTATGATTAAGTTTATTATTATATAAGTAGACGATCCTAGGTGGTCTTAACACATTTTTACTGCTCACACGTTGCGACAAAATTAAAACTATTTTGTATATAAAGTTGTAATTCATAAATGTTCGATAATATATACCGTTTGGCAAATTTCAAGTTATATGAAAATAAGGATTTTGCTAATAATAGCCCTTAGGGTTGTGTTTAAGCAAGTACTAATTATTATTACAATATTATTAATGAATTATTATTATTGAATGAAAATTACTAAAATTGCAGAAATAATTCTGAAAAAAGTGATTGCATAACTAACACTTAATTTTGATTGATTGGAATAGTGTATTACAACAAATTATAAGAAAAAATATCATCTTAACCACAGGTCTAAGGACTGCTGTTAACAAAACCCTTCAAAGTAAAGCAAATTTAAGTTATATGAAAATAATTGTCAAAAGTAAACTAGTATAAAAGTTTAAGGTTAAAAGTGGAAATTATATAGTGAATAGTTTTGTTTGAATATTTTTGAACTGCAAAACAAATCAAATATACATATCAAATAAAAACACTAGCAAGGAGCTAGAATTAAATAGAAGATTTTCAATAATCCAACTACTAATCTTAGCACCTCTAAACTTAAGCTAAGAAAAAAAAAAATACAAACAAATGCTATCAGGAAGATATAGAATGTATAAAATATTTTCGGTGCAACATTTTATACGCACGTTATAGGGTCAAACTAGTACATATAACGTCGCGATACTGCACAATGTAGTACGTGATAGACACGTTATAGATACCACGTTACGGTGATAACAAGCGTCATTCGGATTTTTTATTTTTTTTATTTCGTTTATACTTGTTGTGTTGACGAATAAGGGAAACGAGTTGGGCTGCCCGCGCGTTGCCGCGGGGTGTTTGTATTTGTATGTTTGCAGAGTCTAAACATGATCAAAAGATAATGCAACTAATGTATCCAAACCAACAATGATTTTCAGTACCTTATCTTTTGCATTTCCAGTAACTTTGCTGTTGATACATGGTTTTTAAGATCATCTTTAATAGCCCATAATTGCTTTGTCTGGACCTCTCTAGCAGACTTTGGTAGTTTGAAGGATCCAATTCATTGTTTTTATTATCATCTTTGATTTTACCAATCTTTAACTTCTGGTCACGATCAACAACACCTTTATGTTTAGCGCTTCCTTTAAAAGTCTCTTTCTCCTCTTTCACTTCATCTTTGCCTAATAAAATGAGCGCATACAAAAGTTTATAAAGCCACTGTGTTTCTCAACTCGACGGAAGATAACGAGTTAAAAATTTGTAAGTAGAAAGATTGCCCAAATGAGGAGGGATAATGAAAATACGTCATTTGTGCTGTAAAAGCAGCCATGCTTTCTGCTGGAACCACCAGTGACAAATGTCTTTGGTTCATACATGAAAAAATTGGAAATGCACTTAAAAGTTTTAGCAACATACCTCCTCCACTTTCGGACTCGCGTTCCTGATGATTGTGTGAAAATCTTCAGCCGCCCCCTTATCTTCTTCGTCCTTTTTTCCCACATCTTATTTTCATTGCAACAAACTTATAGTCTGAAATTAAAAAAAGAATATTTGTAATAGTGTAGTCAACATGTAGAAACATATATTACCTGTTTTTTTGTTATAGGCTGCAATGGTGAAATAGTTTCATTTATCAGTTCATATTACTTTATAACCCAACAAATATTTATCATTTCATTTCATAACAACATAAGCAAATACAATAACTATCTCATGCACATCAGTTTTCGGAATGTAGGTGTTTGGGATTGGGTATGACTGTCTTAGACGGTGTTTGGGGTTGCTTAATTTTTGTTCCTATGTCGTGTAACATAAAGACTCTAAAAGTAAGTCCAAAAACTCGCACAAACTATTTATCTTCTTTTAAGAAATGGGGTCAGAATTCTATAATAAGCAGAAATGAACAAATTGTTTCTGAAATGAATAAATATAACCTTAGAAATGTTGAGATATTATAGTATGGACGAAGTACCATTAATCAAGTCAACGAAGGAGGTCTGCTTGGGTTCATCAGAGATGTCGGATAGTCCATATCATTTGTAAGCTTGTAATCTGGTGCAACTGCTCTTTATACCACTTTTGCTACTGTGATCATTTGATGGCTTGCAAGGAAAGCTAACCTGTGCTTCGGTTAAATAAGCCGTTGCAGCAAGCAGTTCAGCAATTGGCATCGCAAGCCCAATAACCCTGAAAATTCAAAACGGATTAGCATTATTCAGAAATTTATACCGCATTTTTATGACCATTGAATAATATAAAATAAAGTTTCATGCAGTGTCATTTGTGAACTGGTAACTTAAGACCATATGTTATTCCGAACATCTCTGTTCATAGAAGTAGACAGTTGTACCAAACACTCGAAAAGGGCAGGAAAAATTAAATGCTTATCGACTTCAAGAAGGCGGTGTCACAGTGTGTTAGTTTGATTGTTTTAAAAGGTATATTGCCTGTGTTAAGCACCTTTGAGGCTGGTCATTGTTAACTGCTTATTTAGGGGGGTGTCTGGGAGTGCAGAAAGGCATATTCGATATCGTACTCCTAACCTTAAAGTATATTTCTAAGTTGGTCGAACCTAGTAGGCCATATTTTGTGTGGCTTTTAGCCCTGAGTAAATATTCGTACAACATGACAGTTAATTGTTGCTTTTTAGTAACACGTTTTTAAACCCAAAACATTCCTAATTTTAAACAAAAGCAGATGCTGTGTAAATCTTGTGTATCCTAAATTGTAAATCCAGTTAAATGAACATAACAAAGAAAAGCGAAGAATATATTATATACTCACATTTCTGCAAGATCAGTAGCACTATGTAACTCCTTGAATGAGGCTTATGCATAGTACTAATCGGCATGATATCCGCTGATCATACTCACACGCATGTGTGAGACTTTACTTTCATTAGTTGGACAGCGCCCATACCACCTCATGTCAATAATCAACTATTTTGACGCGCCCATAACACTAACATGTTGTTTGCATAATATTGACAGTGCCCATACCACCCCATGTCATTAGCACGCTCTCGAATGACTACAGCCTGTTTTCCTCCCTATACACGCAGAATATACAAATAGTTAAGCATTTTTTACATGTGTTTACAAAATTGACAGATGGTACGACAGTCCTCTTCCTGCATAAGCTCTTATTTCGCCAAGTTATGAGGAATGTGTTTTTCATGTTTGTTTTTCTTGCTGTTAGGTACAGTTGATATAAAATACACACTTCCAGTTTGCTTTTGTATCATCCAACTTTACTTATGAATATGGGTCTCTACTTTTTGTTCAATTTTCCTACTTAACATCCAGTATAACGCACTATAAATAGTTTAAACCTATACTCTCTTAGGAGTTAATTGGACTTACCACTTAGTTATCATTGCCATGTGCATGTCCAATAATCTCTTGAAATAACTTCTTTTCGATTCGATGGTCATCTTTTTCATCCTCGACACCATCTAGCATCTGGCATGGATTTGTACAGAGTTGGTCCCTATTATTAAAACTATTAAAAAGCAGAACATGAATAAATGTGTTGTAACACATCTCAACAAAATGGAAAGTACCAAAAGGTGTGAACTGGAAAAGCTCTAAAGAGAAAACAACCGGACCTCAGGAATTTTCACACCAAGTAAAATGGTCTATATTATCATGAAGCAAAATGGTCTATATTTTCATTACCAAGTACTTTTGCTAGTTCTTATCTCAAGTTTTAATAGTTTCTGTTGGGAGTGAAACAGAATCATCTAAAGCTTGGTCAGTTAGAGCAAAAATATATTTAAAAGCATGAACACTCTAATAAACTTTAATTAGTTTTAATTTTTAATATTCTTAATGATTGGTACTACAGGATTTTTACCAAAGCACTTTTTAGACCAAGAGAGGAACTCATCCAAAGGCAAAAAGTGTCTCTGGTTCTTGCCTGTATCTCATTGCGAGTTCTTACTACTTTCTCATCTCTCGAGTGGCATTTTTCGTAATACTAATTACCTTATTCTGATCATTGCATATCTTGTAGTTACTTTCCAAAAAGCAAGGCTGAACAATCTTTTGTATTTAGGCATACTGAAATTAATTATAATTCTTCCAGATAATCAATTTCAGAGGGTATTTTGATTGCTTATTAAAACGGCGTATGTGCTTATTTTAGAGATAAGCAGTTTTATGTTGCCATATACTCCACAAAAGACCGCAAACACCATCACATAAAGTAATAGCTAAGGTGTGTTTTTTAAGCTTATTTTTGGGCTAATGAGGTTACTTGACTTCGGCTTATATTGCATAATCTTTTCTTATAGGATCAATTGCCTACTCCCCCATATTATTGAACAGTTGATATGCACTTGAACTATTGGGAACGTAGTTTTACTATTTATCAAGTCTCGGTCATTTACTTGTAAAAGGTTGCTAAGGCTTGTATGTTTATTATAACTTAAGGCTTATGTAGCAAGCCCATGGGCCTTAAGCCCATTTCGTTTTCTAAATAGGGAGGAAGGGAGTGTTGCCCTACTCCTTCCCTATATATAGTCTTGTAACCCCTCCTTTGAGGGTGTTGGTTCTCTAGTGATTTCATCTCTTTCATTTCATTCTAAGGGTTCCTTTCACTCTCTCTCTACCTACTTTCTCTCTCTAGATCTCTAAGTGATTATGTTACAAAATCATGACCTAACAAGTGGTATCATTCGCCAAGGGATAATATAGGTTGATTTAGGTTTGATTTGGTAGAAAAACTAGGTGTTAATATTGATTTTTAAGCTTAATTGTTACTGTTCATCGCTTTAATATCGAGTTTGGAATTAGTCTTACCGAGTTAGGATTTGTTTTCTAGCGAGTTTGGTTATTTCCATCGAGTTAGAAAATTGTATCTATCGAGTTAGGGCTTTCTGGATGTTAGCGAGTTAGGTTTTCTCAGAACTTACCGAGTTTGGGTTTTCTCTATCGAGTTAGGATCACAATACTTACCGAGTTTAGGACTCAACTTTGGCAAGTTAGCCTTTTACCTTATCGTTTATCGAGTAAGGTTCTAAGTGGCAACTTACTAAGGGGAAACTTTGCTCAAATTTTCATTACATACCGAGTTTGGATTTCTCACTACATATCGAGTTTGGACTTTTTCTAGGACTTACCGAGTTTGGACTTTTTCTTGATCTTACCGAGTTACACTTTCTTTCAGACTTATCGAGTTAGACTACAATCAGGACTTACCGTGTTAAGACAGAACCTAAAACATATCGAGTTAAGTTTTCTCTCATTTAATTACCGAGTTAGAATCCCAAATTTTTCAAAGTTATCAAATCAACTTATAATTTAAACCTTTATTTATCCTTAAAGATCCATATTTACATAATCACTTATCATCTAATCTAATCAAAGTTTTTCCTTCTTATCTTTCTCTTCTTATTTCAAAAAAAAAAAAAAAAAAAAAGTTTTTTGGCGGGAAAATTTGAGTAAAATTTAATTTTTACATGAGACTATACGTTCAATTTTTACGCGAAATTCAAATTTTGGTTTAACGGTGAAAATTTTGGCCGAAAATTCAAATTTTTAGGCCAAAATTCAAAAGATTTTCGGTGAAATTTGGCGGCAACATTTTTGAAACTCAAATTTTTCTTGCAACCTTTAAATTGCATTTCAGAGTGATTTTCAAATTTTGAGAGTGAAAATTTTTCAAATTATTTTTTGGAGGGAAAATTCGATATCACTATATCGACCTTGAGTGTGACATTTTCTTTGATTATTTCGATTACATCGCAACAATCAAGGGGGAGAGCAATGTAATCTACAACGTCTCAATCACCTTCTTCCAACTACCTTCCTCACCAATATTCTCATCAGCAACAGTATCATCAGCAACAAAGTCACAGCTCCCTCATTCGCCATGTTCTGCTCTTTGGCAATGAATCAAGGCCTCCGATGTTGCTACCAGGAACGTATACTGTTTGGAAATGAAGATTTTTACAATGGCTCACAGATCGTCCTGCTGCAGATCTAATGCTTAAATCCATTCAAGATGGTCCATACAAAATGATATCTCTTGCTGACTCAACAGGGATTATCAGACCACAAACTGGTGAAGATTTGAATATTACTGAACTTGCTCAGTACGATGCTGATCGACAAGCTGCATGGTTCATGACACTAGCCCTTCCCAATTCAATTTACATGAATATGGACTTTCAAGCCAGCGCTTATGAAATGTGGAAATATCTTGAAGCTATGCATCGTACAGAAGAACTTCATCACATCAGAATGAAGCAAATTCTTGAATCCTGTTTAAGCATGAATCCTCTGAAGACCATTCTCCCTGCTCTACCATCTCCAGTTGTTGACCGTGGATCCTTAATTTACACTCCAAATGGTCTCTTCTTCAATCCTCCGAATGCACCTGAGCCTTTCTTCATTCCTCAGTACCATCCTGCTACACTACACAATTATTTGCAATCTCTTCTGCAAAATCTAGTGAATCTTAGTCAAGTATCTACCAAGAAAGGCAACGGCGCTATAACTTCAACTTCTGAATGGTTAAACACAATGGAAGATACTGATGATGAAGAAGATCTTATCGAACCAAGCATGACATTCTTGGCATATACGGAAAATATTGCAGAAGAGGAAGATCAAGATTATGATTCAACCTCACTCTCTGACGATAATGTTGAATACAATGCCACACTTAGTCAAATGGAAGTTGAAGGGGGTAATCTCAATGCAGTTTTGCAAAGTGTCATGGGAGATATTCCATCTGATGATGAATATGCAGATTTGGAAGCCAATACAGCAGATGTCATGTTAATGTCAAATCATGATTATGTTCATGAACAGAATTACTTCAGTTATCTACAACCTGCTACTTCAAACCTCATGATCCAATATGATTCATCTCCGCAGCAGACTTCAACTCAACTTGTTCCATATGACAACAGTAATGCAGTGTACTATTCAAATTCCAATGAAGATGACGATGAGGATTTCAAAATTCTGAATCAAGGACTAGAAATTATTGCTCGTACCTTCAGCAAATTCTCCAACAAAACAAACAACCATCTTCGTTCTTCTTCTAACATAAGGAATCAAGCTGTTGTGCAAAGTGAAAAAGTTGATAGACAAGGAAGGAATGCTGAAAGGACTGTTGGGAATACTGCAGATGTCGGTTATACAAGCTATCAGGATAAAAATTTGGAAGAGCAAGATGACAGCAGGAGATTGGGAAATGACACAGATGTTGATTCTGCTAATATCAAACCCACTTATGACTCAGAGCCCAACTTTGCCAAAGAACAGATGGTTGAGGTACAATCTACTGTTGATCATATTATGCTTGCAAATGAGATACAACAATCTGAGCAACCTAACTTCAGTAATGAAGGAGAGGTTGACCAGAATATTGTTCAATGTCCTGACAAATATTCTCAGTCTGAGACCTTACCTGATAATCCAATAACTGAAACATCATACCAAACTCTTGAGTCTAAAAATATTCTTCTCAAAAAGACCATTGCCCAGTGTCATAAAGATTTTTCAAAACTAGAGGCACATTGCATCTCACTTGAACTTAAAATGCAAAACGAATCTCTAAATTCGTGCACCAATGGTCAAGTTTCGAATGAACAAAGTAAACGTGTGGATACATTAGTTAAAGAAAATGAGCTTTTAAAAGGTCAAATTCAAGCAAAGGTGTTTATACATGCTGCATTGCAAAATAAATTAAGAAGACTGACTGGGCAGAGTGTGGATACTAAGTTTGCAAAACCATCAATCTTGGGGAAACCACCTTCTCAAATAATCAGAAAACAATCAGTGGTTAGACAACCGACTGCATTTAAATCTGAACGACCTAAATTTTCAAAACCTCGGTTTGCCTCCCAAGTTGTTGAGAAAAACAATTTGACAAAACCAGTCACTCCACATTCTTGGCCTAAGGAAAATGCATCTGTGTCTGCTAAATCTCAACACGTGATTATACCTGGCTCTTCTAGGATTAGTTCGAAAACAGTGTCTAAAACGAGCATTAAAAGTAAAGAGTTTTATGGCAAATATGACATGTACAAGAACTATGATCTAGAAAAGGCTAGGAAAAAGGCGCTACTTCAAAAGGATGGAATTCTAGGTTCAAAACCTCATGTGAAACCTTCAAATGTAGTGCAAAACACTGCTAGTAGTAGCAAACCAAAACCTAGGAGTTCTCAACAAACTAATAGGAATTGGCTTGCATCTAAGAGTAGTTGCGGAAATAATCATGATGTCTGTGCTTTAAAATATCTTCAAAAGGGAAATTCACTTGAAAAGGCTCAATTGACTAAGACAAACAAACCCGTTGAACCAAATGTCATAAGTCAGAAACCTAAGAAGTGGATCAATATAGGACGTAGGTTTTCTCAACGAAGTGATGCTCCTACATTTCATTCCACTGCATCTAAAAGGAAAACATCTCCTAGATCTAACATTAGGTGGGTACCTACAGGTATAATTTTCAAATCGATTGGTCTTAGGTAGATTCCTACAGGAAAGATTTTAGACATTTGCACCAAAACTAATGTGAACTCCACTATATCTACCCCTGAGACAAGAAGGAAAACCGTCGGAATTGTGTGTTCGAGTGTCAAGAAGATAATTGACACTACATCTTTATGCTTCTAACATCTGGAACCCAGTTTCTCTTGGGGATCCGTGTTCTCTGTTTTTCTTGTCTCTTCTTTCTTTCTTTGCAGATATAACAGGAATGGCTTCAGAACAACTCAGTTTCGGACCCGAGCTTAATGTTATGGCTTCTGTGCAAAACAGCTTAGGACCCGCATTCAACCGTCTAAACTTTCCGATTTCTTCGGCTGAACCATTGTCTCTCTCCTGTAAAGAAGTGGAAACCATGTTTGCTCCATTGTTTGATGATACGATTGTCAACCGTCCCTCTGAGGTCTCACCAATTTCCGCTGCACATCTTGATCACCATCAAGTACCTGATTCACCTCAACAAACAACAACAACTGTTGGGAGAGACGGTCCTCAAATTGCATCTCACATAACAGCATAACAAACCGTGTCCAACTCACGACAATCAGCTGAAGACTCCATACCTAAATCAGTTCCACAAACCGCAGAGCATGACCCTGAGGCGTTCTTTAATCCGTTTGCACCGGCTCAACTCATTCCTGACATTACTGAGTCGTCTACACGCAATTTGGATCCTGCTCACATGCGAGATTATTACCTCCATCAAGGTTTGTTGATTTAGTTCACCTTATTGGTATGCGGTGTTTGACTCCAGATGATTTGCAAAATTTTCTTTAAAACTAAGTGAGTCAAACATCTAACTTTTTTTCTTTAAATATTAAAAAAAAAAAAAAAAAAAAAAAAAAAAAAAAAAAAAAAAAAAAAAAAACTTCTTTCTCTGTGTACAAACTTCATAACTTCAAAACTATGTTCCTTCATTAAAACAAATTTTGCTTTACTCTGTCAAAATAGAATATGTTTTGAGGGGAAGAAAACTTTTCACATTATCATGAAGTTTGCACACCTCATCATAATTCTTCAAGGATAAAATGTTTCTTCATCATTTGTATTAAAATCTCATTTTCAAAAACTTCTATGATCTCTCGAATTAAAATGTGTAAAAAGGTTTGACAAAATATATGCTAATTCGAGGGGGAGAATGGAAATTCTTTCTGCAATGATTCCAAGTTAACCTTGTTTGGACTTCAAATGGAAAAGTAATTAATCTTTAATGAGTAAAGATTCACAAAAAAGGATCTTGCATGGAAAATAAAACGGGCTCTAATAAATGTTTCTTTAAATATTCTCAAAAGTATCATACATAATCGATAAACCTCATCGATTCAGACTAACGATTTTTTTTCCCTCGAATGTTCCAGATTGCGAGTTTCTAATTTCTTCATGGTTGTTGTCTAATCATTCCCTAAATATTTCAAGTGTTTTCAACGGCCAAAAAGGCATAATCAGAAACTAGGGTTATCAATCAGGGCTTTCATTTTTTTATGTGTTTAGTCTAATTAACTAGTTTATATAGCTTTAGAGAACGCTAAAGAATGCTCGATTGGTGTACTTGCTCGATTAGGAACAACATAGGATTAGAATCATGTGATTTAGGGTTTAAGATGTCGATGTATTTGCTGCTATTACTAGGACGTTTGTTTGTTTAATATTCAAGCATTATGATGCTAACAAGTGTGCATAGACTCAAATCATAACCCCAAACCATGACAATAATTGGTAAATCTCGAGTGAAAGAATGAATTCATCTGTGATTGTGTGTGTTAATTTGAGAATTCTGAGCACTTAGGTTGATTTAGAATGAGATTTTTTGATTCATCTTATACTTGTTTGTGCTTGATGCATTTTCTCTGTGTGCAACTACATGTCATCCCATTGAAAGTCAAAAATTTCAACATTCAACAAAATGTTTCTTATAGAACATATTTTAGGTCAAAGGACAAAATGTGTTTAAAGGCTAAACTGGTAAATGGATTTAAAATGGTGAGCAATAAATTTTTCCAAACTCTACACTCTTATTTTACACCGGTAAAGCAAGTGTGGAGACCAAAGCAAAGTCATTCAGAATCTTTCATATTTTCAAAATCTGGAATGCTTTGGCTTCAATAAAAGAATGTCTCTGATCTGAACATCCCAAATACCGGAAGTTTTCCATTCATCACAAAAACAAATCTTCAAAAAAGAACCCATGAGGTTCAACTTTAGATGGAAACTTCTTAATCTTGAGCAAAATTTATTCAAAATTTTTCAAAAGGTTTTTTCAAAACTTTTCAAAATTTTGCTCAAGATTTTTCAACTCTTTACTCCCCAATTCGATACACAGTTTAAAAAATGTCAAAACACATGCTCGTTTTGAGGGGGAGTATTTTGAAATCAAAATGCTTTGTCAAAATCATGTTTTATGGCTTGTGCACACATATCAGTGTACAACCCGCACTTGTAATGAAAGGACCCTGAGGTACGCTTCAGTGCCTCAATCCTTATATAAGGAGCGAAGGCTTCTTACTTTTGAGTAGAATTAATCAAATATTTTCTGATTTTCATAATTCTGCTCAAAAGACAAGTATTTCACCTCAATGAGTATTCACTTGTTGAGGGGGAGCACTTGAAAAACACATCGTTTGAAAAACAAAAGTTCTTGTTGATATCTCCCCATAAGACTCAAAAAGCATATTTTAATCAAAAGTTTATCAAAAACAACATAGTATGCTATTTTTGAGGGGGAGAAAAGAAAAGTGATTAAAATATGAAAGTTCAAAGTTGCTTAAAGTCAAATCTCATGCGAGCTAGACTCAGGATTGACCCAAGAATACGAAACATAAATGTTATCAACCGAAAAGACTTATCCTCGACGGGTAATGACATCAAGTTAGTTATTAGAGCTAGTTGTCACCTAAAAGCTGACAATGGAACTCTCTAACTAGCCACGTAAGTGTGTCTCGAAAAGGATTTGTCTTAGTAGAAATGTACCGTCTCGAGAAACTTTCTGTGGATTTGACCAGGCCGGGTAATAACTTCAAGCTAGTCTAACTAGTGATGTAAGCGTGTCTCGAATCGGTCTTGTTCACTGAAAGTGGATCAGTTCAAAAGGTGCTTGCTCCTCCCGCATGTGCATATTTATTAAATACACATGAGCACATGTGAAGGGGGAGCCCTTCATAAGAAAACACAAAACTCTCAAAGTGTTAAAAACAAAATGTTAGATAAACACAAACACTTTGAGAGATTTTCAAAGGTTTCAATGGCAATTATGGGATAGTCATGGAGTTATAAGGTGACTAAGGTTAGGAAAAACCGTCCTATGATCCGCCTAAGCCGGAGGGATCTACCCAAGGACATCACCAATAGTTAGAACTAGAAGTCCTTAGGTATGATACGAAAAAAAAGGGAGTAAAGAATGAAAGGAGAAAGAAGGGGTTGAAGAATTAAAAAGAAAAGTAAAGAAAAGGGTGTAAAGAAATAGCCCTCCATATGTTCAACCTTAGGGCAGACACCGGGTTCAATTCGTATGCTACTGGTTGTTGCTAAGGCAACACTGGTATTAAAGATAAAGTCGTCATGGACCCAGTGACGCACTACACTAAACCTTCTTAACCACTCAAGTTCTCTTAAAAGGGCTTGTTTCATTCTCACGGGGAACCAGTGTAATCTATCGACTTATCTCTTAGAGATAGTTGATATTGAAGCAGGAGACCCCTCCCTAGTCTCCGTATAGGAAACCTAAGTGAGCACTTATCGAGTCTAGAGCCATGAGATACATCAAAGATCTCTTAGGAACACTTAGTATTTCTACAACTGGTGTTCTGCATCAATGGGCACTAGATGTAAATTATCGAGTCCTTCGCAGATCTTAGCAATCTGCCTAGAACGTTTATGAGAGAATTGCATAAGTATTTCTCAATGATTGAACGGAAACTCCTGTCAGGGTCATCATCTAACAGCCTTGACAGGTCACTTCGGTAACTCCTCGTGAGTTACGCTTAGTGTTTGCGGTGGTTTCTAACGGTCTACAGTCGTGGAGTGATCCCCAGCGACTCACCCAGTCATTGAGCTACCTAGTAGGTCTCGTAAGCTCCTTCAGGAGTATCTGATATGGGAACGGCCTTGATAAGGGTTAGAAGGAGTCTTCACACTATGCTGTTGACGATCTCTAATTTCTTGTATGTAAGTACCGGTTGTTTATTGCTAACTGTTTACTTTCAGGGACATATCATCTCCATGGAGACTGATTCCGCATGCTCATACATACATCTTGAAGTCAACAAAAGCTCCCTCAAAGATCTAAGCAACACAATGTTCAAAATTAGATTCTACGCCAAAAAGAAGAATCTACAAAGTTTAAGGACTAAAGATCTATGTGAATGAAAGGGAACTACGTGCATGTGAATGTCTAAGTTCAAAGGTGTATGAGCATGTTGAAATGGACGACGACCACCACAGACGCAGAAGTGACGCATGGCAGATAACTTCATAAGATGATCACTACCACATCTATTACGAACAATGAACAATGAAGCAAAAGTACACCCACTCTCTTTTGAAGACGTCTTAAGTTATACAAGTCAAAAGTCAAAGACAAAGAAGAAGACGTCAAGCAACCGTGATGACCGACCCTTAGGGGGAGATTGTTGGGAACTTACTTTTATATTTATTCAAGTCTCGGTCATTACATTTTGTAATAAGATGATCACAACTACATCAACTAAGAACAAAGAACGATGAATGATTTAGAAGACGTCTAAAGCATTGAAAGTCAAAGATTAAGACGAAGACGTCAAGCAACCTTGATGACCGACCCTTAGGGGGAGATTGTTGGGAACGTAGTTTTACTATTTATCAAGTCTTGGTCATTTACTTGTAATAGGTTGCTAAGGCTTGTATGTTTATTATAACTTAAGGCTTATGTAGCAAGCCCATGGGCCTTAAGCCCATTTCGTTTTCTAGATAGGGAGGAAGGGAGTGTTGCTGATGCGTGGGAATCGCACCTTGCTTTACCTCTCGAGGGATCCCGAGAAGCTTACAACCCCCACCAGGCAGTGTACCTGATCGTTGTAGTATAGTATAGTGACAAGTACCGGGGGATTGATCGTTCAGCTTAGGAATAGTGTCGCTAGGATTAGAAAACCTAATTAATAGTTCTAGAGGTGAAAGATGATTATTTTTGTATTTTTATATTTTTATTAAAGCAAGTAAAATCTCGGGTTTTGAAGGAGTGGGCGGAATTAGTTGCTATTCAACTAACCCAAAGCTAAGATGCAATCAAAATAAACTAATAAAAATAAAATTAAACTAAATTATACTAAGGTTGTGAGCAGTGGTTGGAGAAATTGTGTTTACTTAGACTTCACTACTCCCTAGATATCTTTTACATGTTAATTACTTGTTACACTTGTATGAATGACGGGTTGTATTCCTTAATACCATTCGTGGGGTGGCATACATAACTCCCCAACTCTATGAGCTCTTATCTCCTCCTACACCATGACCCAGCACAACTATAGGGATTGTAAACAGTGGCTCATGCATTAAATACAACCAATAAAGACCTAGTACGCCTCGGTTCATGTTTCTTAAGACGTTCAAGCATGTTACCATTTGGAGATCTGCCAGTTTTCTTAAGCCTAACATATAAATCATTCATTCAAAACAAGAGTAGACAAGTAATCAACACATAATCAACATCTAGGTTTCATTAGATCTAAGCAAACACAAGAGAGATCTAGCCTAGCATAGTGGAATTGAGACAAAAACAAGAGATAAACAACCAACACATAGACATATTGATTGAATTGAAAGTACACTTATCTCAATTACAATGCAAGGTCTCAAGGGTTTGGAACCCTTGAAAAACCTGTGAAAGAGGCACCAAAATCGTCTTTAGGGTTTCACCAAAACTTCTCTCTTTTTAATGAAAAAACTAGAAAACTATATATAGGAAAAACAGTCTGACAGCGTCAAGATTTAATTCTGACGCCGTCACCTCGCCGCCATAAACTTCCTCGGACGGCCTTGATCCACTTATGACGGCCTATGTGACGCCATCACCACCCACGGTAAATTATTCTTGGCCACTTTGACGCCGTCACCAGTACGTCTGACGCCGTCACCACCTTCGATATTTAATTCTTCATGTTTGACGCCGTCAAGAGGCAAGTCTTGACGCCGTCACCTTGTATCCTCAGCTTGGATTTTTGGTACTTTGCCGTTTTCTTCACTTTATGCTCCAAAAACGTCCAAAATAGCCTCTTTTCCAGAATTCACTCTCCAAACACCTAAAATCACAAAAGGAACGATTTAGGGCAATATTTGATCAAATAAAGTCGGATTCAGGCTTAAATGACCCCCTAAAAACGGATCATTTTTCGCCTCATCATATACCCTTACACTTGAGATTTGCTTGTCCTCAAGCAAATGAGCTTTTATTCTACTCAAAAGACAAGTTAGGGGTCATTTAACACTAATATAAAAGTAATTACAACAAATAATCGTTCCACTAAAGACCAATAGACAAGCACGGAGGTCATACACAAGCACCTCACAAATAGTGTTTAGATACTCACATCTCTCGGGTGTAATAAAGTAATATAACATTATGGAAATGGAAGATATCTCTCACTACCTGTCATAGCAAAATAGATTACCATAGGCTTGGGAAAGGATCAAACCTCCACCACATGGCGTAAGCACCTAGGATAAACTATCAAAGAGGTCTTTTAAAGGGTTATAACGTTAGGTGTAGGGATATGAATTACACGGTTTTGTTGGATAAAGGAAGTTTTACTGGTGGCGAGTTAACAATCTTAGTTAATTACATGTACAAGATGGCGTTGCTAAGCCAAGACTAGACTCGACTTAAGCTAATAAATGAAAAATAACAAAAACATAAAATGAACATAAAATAAAAACGGGATGGTAGTCCGTATGTTTTTTCTCTTTTTTCTTTTTCTATTTTTTTTTTCTTTTTCTTGATTTTTTCGATTTTTTTTTTTTTTTTTTTTTTTTTTTTTTTTTTTTTTTTTTTTTTTGCATACACTCTTACCTTACCATCCAAAATAATACATCATAGGGGTTTGAGCATTCCCCTTACACTTGAATCTTTACATACTTTACAATTAACTAATCTAATGACTCGAATTAAGAAAATCAAAACACTTGGAGCACTTTTAAGATTAACGTACATATGGGGGTAATAAGTGATGTTCTTCCCCATTACTCCATAAATTAAGTACTTACCCATGAGTCCCAATAGTCCCAAAACAATATGTACAATGATATGACTCGACTTAGCAACCATGTAATCAATTAGAAAGTTAACTTAGGGTTTAACAAATAACAATAATGCACTAAAAATGAGCGCATACACGGAAGGCTAAGGCGATTTGGTTGTACATTTAAGTGGGGTGTAACAAATTCTTCCTTTAAGTAAGATGCTTAAAGTTAGAAACGAAAAGATAGGCTCGGAGGGGTGTACTAGGGGTTTCGTGTACTAAAAATGAGTACAACGCTAAGGGTGTGGGAAAAATTAGTTGACTTAACTAGCCAAGTAATATGACTTAAATGGTCAAGTAATTATAATACGGGTTTAACACAAGGGTGATCCTAATGCCTCTTATCATGTAGTAAATCCTACTACACGAATGTAGTCTCACTAGCGGTCTCGGGATGCATCACTAACGCAAGTTCTAGAATCTAAATGCTACCGGTACACTCATAAGCACCAATAATAAATGCTTTTCCTATCAAATCTAAAGGCGAACCTCACATTTTTGGGTGGAAAATTTTTCTGAATATACGGTTATGTGCTAGTCATACAACCTCCTATCCATGAGACGCTTGCTATGGCTAAAGTTTCACTGCTAAATGTTGTAAAAAATTTTAAATTTGGCGCTAAAGTTACACTAACAAGTATTTCTCGTAGTTTTATTACTCATCTACTATCAAACAAAACAAACTCAAGCGAAAGTGCATATGTAAGGTATCATCTTTTTACCCTCCCCTTACACTTAAGATGAACATTGTCCCCAATGTTCAAGTAAAGAATGTAAAAGTTAAAAAGTAAAGAGAATGAAATCAAATACTCCCCTGATTCGCTCGGTATGGATTTTAGTTGGCCAGGTTAAATCTTCTTCCAAGAAAACGAACAATCAAAGCTTCCCTTCCAGAATATAAATCATCTTCTTGTCACAAATAACCTGTAAATCCTGACAAAAGTAGACAAGGCAACCTCGCGTAAAATCGGCGGCATCCTATATAAGTTACTAAATCCTAGAAAACAAAGTAAGATATAATGCTTGTGGAATGAAGTTTGCAGATTTCCTGGAGATTATAAAACTTAATAATTCACAAAAACCATAAGACTCCGTTAGAAAAAACAAAATCGGTAAAATTTCCAGATTTTAACTTCTGACGCCGTCAAGAGCAATTCCCTGACGCCGTCAGAATGGACCTGCAGAAATTCTTATGTTAAGTTTCCGGAAAATTTCTGGAAAAACTTTGTCCTACTTCCTGGAAAATCCTGCAAAACTTCATTATGACTCAATACAAGCATTTGACTCTAACAAATACGAATATACATGTTCATTAAATATTGTGGATAATCATGATCGGTTTGTTTCTTAAAAACATATTTGGGGTTTCCCCTTACACTTATCTTTTGCAAAA
This sequence comes from Artemisia argyi, assembly GCA_030686995.1. Taxonomy (NCBI): domain Eukaryota; kingdom Viridiplantae; phylum Streptophyta; class Magnoliopsida; order Asterales; family Asteraceae; genus Artemisia; species Artemisia argyi. Next base: position 51,831,233 of record CM060695.1, read on the forward strand.
ATACCTCTAGGTTGAAGTTAAGACTAGGCTAAATAACATAATAAAGTATTTCCACTTTTTAGTAGAGAAACATGATCAACCAACAATAAAAATAAAACATGCATACGGAAGCAAATAACAATCAAACAAATAAAAATCACACAAAACATGGGTTGCCTCCCAAGAAGCGCTTTTCTTTATTTACGAGTCTTGTAGCTAGACTCAAAGTCATGGGTTACTACGTGATCTCATCATCAAACATCACATCCTCCTCATTAATCTTTTCATTGTTATTTTCTTGGTAATGTTTTACACGTTGTATGTTAACCGTGAATTCCCTACCCTCATCGTCAACTAACACTAAAGCTCCAAATTTAGAGGAATTCTTCACTGTGAACGGCCCATACCATCTAGACTTAAGTTTTCCCGGAAATAATCGCAACCGAGAATTGTATAATAGGACCTTGTCTCCTTCTGAAAATTCTTTGGGTTTCTTAATTCTTTGATCATGCCATCTTTTAGCTCTTTCTTTATATGTGATGGAGGATTCGTAGGCTTCTAATCTAAGCTCATCAAGCTCGTGTAATTGCAAAAACCTATTGTTCCCAGCAGTTGTGTAATCTAAGTTGCATGCCTTAAGCGCCCAATAAGCCTTGTGTTCTAATTCTACCGGTAAGTGACATGCCTTACCATACACCATGCGGAACGGGGTCGTTCCAATAGGTGTTTTGTAAGCAGTTTGGAATGCCCATAAGGCTTCGTCGAGTTTGAATGACCAGTCCTTTCTGTTTTGACTAACCGTTTTTTCAAGTATTCTTTTAATAGCTCTATTGGCGTTTTCGACTTGGCCATTGGTCTGTGGATGATAGGCGGTGGAGAATCGGTGGGGTACTCCATACCTCTTCATGACCTTTTCCATTTGCGCGTTGCAAAAATGTGTCCCCCTATCACTGATGAGAGCCTTCGGAATCCCGAATCTTGCGAAAAGCTTTTTCAGGAAATGAATGACCACTCTAGCATCATTAGTCCTAAGGGCTTGTGCTTCAACCCATTTTGAAACATAGTCAATGGCGACCAAGATGTACTCGTTTCCCCCTGAGGATGGAAATGGTCCCATAAAGTCAATCCCCCACACATCGAATACTTCACAAACTTGTATAAAATTCTGAGGTGCCTCATCCCTATGTGATATATTTCCAGCACGTTGACATGCATCACACGCTTGCACCATATCTTTTACATCACGGAAAATTGTGGGCCAATAGAATCCTGCGTCGAGAATCTTTCGAGCAGTAACATTTATCCCATGATGCCCTCCAGAGGGACCGGAGTGACATTCCCTCATGATTTTCACTGCCTCATTCTCCGAAACACAACGCCTTATAATGTGGTCAGGACACCTTCGGAATAAAAATGGTTCATCCCAGAAGTAATACTTCAGCTGGGAAAAGAACCTCTTCCTTTCGTATTTAGTCAGGTGTTCAGGAACAAGTCTACATCTACTTGCGAAGTAATTGGCGAAGTCGGCGTACCATGGTTCCGAATCAAGGATAGACATCAGTTGTTCGTCGGGAAACGAATCCTTAATTTCACTTCTATCGTGTTTATCCAAGGGGTTTTCCAGGCGAGATAGATGATCGGCGGCTAGATTCTCTGCCCCCCTCTTATCGCGAATCTCAACATCAAATTCTTGTAGCAACAAGATCCACCGAATCAGTCGTGGCTTGGCGTCCTATTTCGCAAACAGATATCTAAGAGCTGAGTGGTCAGTGAAGACGACTGTCTTTGAAAGGACAAGATATTGTCGGAATTTGTCGAATGCAAACACTACGGCTAATAATTATTTTTCGGTGGTGGAGTAGTTCTCTTGGGCGGGATTCATGGTCTTGCTAGCGTAGTAAATAGGTTGGAAAAGCTTGTCACGTCGCTGACCTAATACAGCCCCGACAGCGAAGTCGCTAGCGTCACACATTATTTCAAATGGTAACTCCCAGTTGGGTGTGATCATGATTGGAGCTTGAGTGAGTTCCCTTTTTAGGAGGTCGAAAGCATCTTTGCATTCTTGGGAAAAATCGAATGGAGCATCCTTCACAAGCAATTGAGTCATTGGCCGGGCAATTTTGGAGAAGTCTTTGATGAATCTCCGATAAAATCCGGCGTGCCCCAAAAAGCTGCGTATTGCCTTAACAGTTGTGGGGTATGGTAACTTAGATATAGCTTCAACCTTAGCTTGGTCCACCTCTATCCCGTTCCCTGAAATCTTATGGCCCAACACAATCCCTTCCTTTACCATGAAATGACACTTTTCCCAGTTTAACACCAAGTTGGTTTCCTCGCAACGTTTAAGCATCTTTTCTAAATTAGCAAGACAGCGGTCGAAGGAGTTTCCGAAAACTGAAAAGTCATCCATGAAAACTTCCATGCTGTCTTCCATGAGTTCGTGAAAAATTGCGGTCATGGAACGTTGGAAAGTGGCGGGGGCATTACATAGCCCAAAAGGCATCCTTTTGTAGGCAAACGTTCCATAGGGGCAAGTAAACGTGGTCTTTTCTTGGTCCTCAGGTGCTATGGGGATTTGAAAATATCCAGAGAATCCATCTAAGAAGCAATAGTACTCGTGTCCAGATAATCTTTCTAACATCTGATCAATGAATGGTAAGGGAAAGTGATCTTTCCTCGTGGCATCGTTGAGCTTTCGATAGTCAATGCATACCCGCCATCCAGTGACAGTTCTCTGTGGCACCATCTCACCCTTGTCATTTTTTACTACAGTCATTCCACCCTTTTTAGGTACAACCTGTACAGGACTAACCCATGGGCTATCCGAGATCGGGTAAATCAGTCCTGCATCCAAAAGTTTGATAACTTCCTTCTTCACTACCTCCTTAATGTTAGGGTTCACTCGCCTCTGGGGTTGCACAGTGGGTTTATAATCTTCCTCCATAAGAATCTTATGTGTGCAAAAAGTAGAGTCAATCCCCTTAATGTCGGCCACACTCCATGCGAGTACCCCCTTGTATTTCTTCAGGACCTCTAAGAGTTTAACTTTTTGTTCCTTTTCCAAGGAAGAATTTATGATTACCGGGAGTTGGTTTTCTCCCTGAAGAAAGGCATACTCCAAATGATTAGGGAGCTCTTTAAGGTCAACGTCAGGGGGCTCGATAATAGAAGGTTTGAGCTTGTTCTCGGGCTTTCGGAGCTCGAGATGCTCCGTTGCCTCTTGTCTGGGGTAGAAGGAGACTGCATTAACATCCTCCGTCTTTTCCACCTCCAGCAAAGGCAGAAAACTGTCGTCCCGTAGCCAGCCTTCATCGATTTGTTCATCGATGCAGTCATCAATGATATCTGTGAGCTCATCTACTTCCCCGATAAAGTAGAGCCGGTTGGATGCTTCAAGGGAGAGGTCCATAGAATCCTTAATGTCGAAAGTTGTGCTATCGTCTCCTACTCGTAAGGTCAGTTTGCCATCGTAGACATCGATGACTGCACGAGCGGTAGCAAGAAATGGTCTACCTAAAATGATAGGTACCACGTCGTCCTCCTCAATATCTAGGATTACGAAGTCGACAGGGAATTTGAATTTCCCAACCTTGACTAGCACGTTCTCACATATCCCTTCGGGGTATTTGACTGATCTATCGGCTAGTTGGATGTTCATACGGGTAGGCTTCAATCCGGAATATCCTAGTTTACGGAACATAGAGAGAGGCATGAGGTTAATACTTGCTCCCAAATCGGCAAGAGCATTTTTGATTGATAGAGATCCTATAGAGCATGGCAAGGTGAAGCTGCCCTGATCGTCTACCTTCTTTGGTAGCCCTTTATGGGTCACCACTGAGCATTCTTCCCCTAGGGTTACAAGGCCCTCGAGCTTTTTTCTGTTAGCAAGCAGTTTTTTGAAGTATGTGCTATACTTTGGCATGTGATAGCAAGCATCCAGGAGAGGTATGGTGACAACCGAGTCTTTTAGGTATGACAAGAACCTCTTGTTATCATTCTCCGTTTTCTGGTTCCTTAGTCGGGATGGGTATGGAATTCTCACAGGTGGGTTAGGAAGGGCTGATGGGGAGGGAGTTGTCACTGGTGGTTGGTCCGGGGTGCCAATGCCGACATCCTGCTCCTCCTCCCCAGGTTTATCTGAATCGAGCGTGACGGGGGACGAATTTGGGTAAGGAGGGTCCTTGGTTGTCGTTCCGGCCCGTGTGGTTATCGCGAGCATGGGATCTTTTCCTCTTTCTGACGGTGGTTGGAGGTTATCTAGGGCTGAGTTAAGCTTGCTGAAAAATTCTCCGACGCCCTCCTGCTGTTCGTCGAAAAGCTCGTTAAGCCCTTTCATTTGCAAGTCTTTTTCTTGAGTGAAGTGACCAAGGTCATCTTCGAAATTGCTCCTGATCTTGAATTCAGGGCCTCCCTCCCCTTCTCTTTTCCTTACCAGATTTCCCCAAAGGGTATAATCATCATTTTGGTAGAAAGGCAAAAGGGAGGGATCAGCATAAAGGTCTCCTCCTGACAAGCACGCATGTTCAGTTGTGGCTGCTCCTCCGCATTCCTCCACCTCATGCGGACCTCCACAGTAATCGCAGATCAAGTAAGGGTTTGACAGCATTTTAGGTGGTTGCGATCCAGCTAGGCAATCCATTCTTTTATGAACTTTGCTTAATCGATCCGAGATGGTTTCAGAAATGCCGATAGTAGACTCAGGTTCATCCCAAGTGTCATCCTGGTCTTGGGCATATTCTTCAATCCTGTCCCATCCTTCCTCGGCACTAAGATTGGCCAATCTTCCTTTCCTAGATTGGTTGATTCTGTTCCGGTCATTAGAGGAGATATTTTCGTAAAAGATTTGGACCAAGAGCCAAAGTTCAATGCCATGATGTGGAACTTGTCTTATTAAATCTTTGAATCTAGTCCACGCTTTATGGAAGGGTTCATCCTTCCCCTTTCGGAAACGAAGGATCCTATCCCTAAATGCTGAGGTTTTTCCAGGTGGAAAGAACTTCTCATAGAACTTGGATATGAGTTGCTCCCATGTGAAAATAGATTCGGAAGGGAGTTTGTTATACCATTCTTGGGCTTTTTCGTATAAGGTGAAAGGGAAGAATCGCAGTCGGGATGTGTTTCTAGTAGTCCCACCTGTATGGATGGTATCCACTATTTTTAGGAAGTCCTTGATGTGTTGGATCGGATTTTCCTCATCAAGTCCGTGGAACTTACACACACTTTTGACAAGCCAAATATCATTTGCATGCAAGACCTCGTTGGCATGTTCGTTTGGATAAACAATGGCATTGGAAAACCCACGAGAAGTTGGGGAAGAGTAATCCTTGAGACGCTTAGGAGGAGGTATTATAGGAGTATTCGTCTCATTGTGGGAGCTCGGGGTTGTGATGTGATTCTCTAAATTTTCTTCAGAGAGAGGTGCATCAAAGTCGATAGCAATGCTGGATGGTTCAGGTGTTGAGTGAGTTCGTCTTAACCTACACATTTCTCTTTCGGGTTCTGCATAAGGCATGACGAGGCCTTTAGTGGTGCTACGACTTCTAGTGATCCTAAGGTTGGAGAATTCGTTGGTTGCCATGATGGTGAATGGTGAAGAGTTACAAACAAAGGCACGAAGAAACAAGATAGACTAAAGAAGACCTAAAAAATAAAAATAAAAATCTTACTAGAAAGGAATCTAGCAAGTAGACATAATAAAAAGAAATCCTAACCTAGACAATAACTATTCCCCGGGCTGCGGCGCCAAAAACTTGATGCGTGGGAATCGCACCTTGCTTTACCTCTCGAGGGATCCCGAGAAGCTTACAACCCCCACCAGGCAGTGTACCTGATCGTTGTAGTATAGTATAGTGACAAGTACCGGGGGATTGATCGTTCAGCTTAGGAATAGTGTCGCTAGGATTAGAAAACCTAATTAATAGTTCTAGAGGTGAAAGATGATTATTTTTGTATTTTTATATTTTTATTAAAGCAAGTAAAATCTCGGGTTTTGAAGGAGTGGGCGGAATTAGTTGCTATTCAACTAACCCAAAGCTAAGATGCAATCAAAATAAACTAATAAAAATAAAATTAAACTAAATTATACTAAGGTTGTGAGCAGTGGTTGGAGAAATTGTGTTTACTTAGACTTCACTACTCCCTAGATATCTTTTACATGTTAATTACTTGTTTCACTTGTATGAATGACGGGTTGTATTCCTTAATACCATTCGTGGGGTGGCATACATAACTCCCCAACTCTATGAGCTCTTATCTCCTCCTACACCATGACCCAGCACAACTATAGGGATTGTAAACAGTGGCTCATGCATTAAATACAACCAATAAAGACCTAGTACGCCTCGGTTCATGTTTCTTAAGACGTTCAAGCATGTTACCATTTGGAGATCTGCCAGTTTTCTTAAGCCTAACATATAAATCATTCATTCAAAACAAGAGTATACAAGTAATCAACACATAATCAACATCTAGGTTTTATTAGATCTAAGCAAACACAAGAGAGATCTAGCCTAGCATAGTGGAATTGAGACAAGAACAAGAGATAAACAACCAACACATAGACATATTGATTGAATTGAAAGTACACTTATCTCAATTACAATGCAAGGTCTCAAGGGTTTGGAACCCTTGAAAAACCTGTGAAAGAGGCACCAAAATCGTCTTTAGGGTTTCACCAAAACTTCTCTCTTTTTAATGAAAAAACTAGAAAACTATATATAGGAAAAACAGTCTGACGGCGTCAAGAGTTAATTCTGACGCCGTCACCTCGCCGCCATAAGCTTCCTCGGACGGCCTTGATCCACTTATGACGGCCTATGTGACGCCGTCACCACCCACGGTAAATTATTCTTGGCCACTTTGACGCCGTCACCAGTACGTCTGACGCCATCACCACCTTCGATATTTAATTCTTCATGTCTGACGCCGTCACCTTGTATCCTCAGCTTGGATTTTTGATACTTTGCCGTTTTCTTCACTTTATGCTCCAAAAACGTCCAAAATAGCCTCTTTTCCAGAATTCACTCTCCAAACACCTAAAATCACAAAAGGAACAATTTAGGGCAATATTTGATCAAATAAAGTCAGATTCGGGCTTAAATGACCCCCTAAAAACGGATCATTTTTTGCCTCATCAGTTGCCCTACTCCTTCCCTATATATAGTCTTGTAACCCCTCCTTTGAGGGTGTTGGTTCTCTAGTGATTTCATCTCTTTCATTTCATTCTAAGGGTTCCTTCCACTCTCTCTCTCTCTCTACCTACTTTCTCTCTCTAGATCTCTAAGTGATTATGTTACAAAATCATGACCTAACATGAACTACATATTTATGAGCACTTTACCCCTTTTAATTCGTCTCAACACTGATTGAGCACCACACTGCTATGAACTCTAGTAGAAAAGCATCATTACACGGCAAAACTTATCTTTAATCTTAAACACTAATCCAAAAAAAATCTAAATAAATAAAAAAGGCCATAAAATCTTTCAGCGTTGACATCATCCTCAAGCAATAACCACATGCAAATGCCTAAATGCAGGTAATACTTGATCCTCAAACAACTTATACTAAATTATGAAACAATAACGTTAACCTAATATGTGCCAACCTCTTAGTAAACAATAATCCTATTAACGTATCTACATTTAAACTATACCAAAAAATAATAATAATAATAAAAATACCAGCCCATTAAAAGTTTGTTCTTGTAAAACCCAAAAAAAATCCTGAAAATAAGAAATAAAATAAGAAAGTAACCCTTTCAAAAAACACAAAAAACCCAAATCCACCACAAAAAGTATGCTGAAACTAACACATACAAATAATCGTAATCATGAAACCTAATTTCAAAATTCCCAATTTAGCGTATGAACCCTAAATCCAAATCCTAACTACTGATTTTCCATATTACGATTAAGAGTTAAAAACATGTTTAGGATCACCAAATACCTAAAACTCACTGCACTAATTAACCTCTAACACACAAAATCACAAACCCCCAATTATGCATAAACCCTAATCCTATTAATCACCATATCTACAAATCTATCCGTTGGATTTACAATTCCTTCAAAACCACATCTTACAATATGCTAAACATCACTAAACTACTTACTGATTGAACATATGAAGGAAAGAAAAAAAAAAATGAAATTAAACAAAACCTTGATTAATCTTGTTTGTTGATTACCTCTGTTTGTGGAGCTGCTAATCGTGTGATAATTTGCTGGCTCGATATATTTTTTTTCGTCTGTGTGTGTGAGCTGTGTATGTTTGTTTTGTGTTTTGTGTTTGTTTGGTGTGAGGAAGAAGGGAGTGAATAAAAAATATTTTTCTACTGTAGCTGTGCAAAATATTTTGTCAAGACATCCCAATCTTTAGTATATAAGTATAACGAGGAAGAAGATGTATGGTACTTATTTTTTTATGCTTTTGTAAAAATAGAAAAAAAAAAAAATACATTTATGTACCTAAAGTTCATTTACTTTGCCCTTTTAATCCTTGATTTATTTTCTTGCCTAACGTAAAACTTGGGTATATAATTCATATTACGACAATGTTTTTTTTTTTTTTTTTACGTAATTCAATTTTAGAGACATGTTTGTTTTGAGAAGAAAAATAATAAATGGAACCCACATCTACGTATAACATGTTATAGCTGAGGAGTTTGTTTTTCAAATTTTGTTATATAAATGTTATAAGCTAAAAGCTCATGTGACGCGCGAATAAACTACACTGCACCTAGCACTCTTAGAAGTAGTTTATTATTTGTAGTTTAATGTAATTGTAGCTACATCACTTTTGTTAACGATGTGATTTGTACACATGGCTTTTGTTAACGAGATGATTTGTACGTACACCATCAAATGTGTAATGTGATATTCCACAATATACTTTACATGTTGTAATATGCTGCGGTACAAATCATCTCTCATTCTGTTTCTTGCAAGACCAAGCTATGAAATTTCAAAACAAGTGTGAATTGGCAGGACACTCTAGCTTCGGGTGTCTTATGGCACCAACCATTGTTCACTCCACAAAATTTCTTCAGTGAGCTATGGGTTTTTCGAAGGTGAGTACCAAGTGACCCAAAGGCCTTTTGTGCAAGCACTGTAATTATTTTATGTCGATCTTTTAGTCGAAAGAGGCTTGTGTGTCAACCATAATGGCAACACTGAACCATCTAGTAATATACTAGCAAGCTTGAGGTTATTAAGTACTTTGGGATTAATTATTCAAGTAACACATAGTGACCAATCTTTATTTGTATGAACGAAATTCTTTTCAATTATACTGGTTAGTGTGTTTGAATAACAATTCTTGTGTGCTGAGTGCGAAGGATTCCTTTATGCTTCTAAAGAGTTTGATTCCAAAAGTTATGATCTCCTTCAAGAGGTTATATTTATTTGTATTTGTGTAATTGATATGATGTAAAAGCGATAGAAATGGAGAAAACGTTGTGTAAAATTCTTTGTACATAGTCTACTCAAGTATCGATGTCGAAGCCTCGAAGGTGACTATAACTTCCTCGATGATTCGTAGATGGTAGTTGATTCTTACACAACAGATTGTTTCACGATCCCAATTTTGCTCTCCACACAACAAGAAAAGAACATATTAAAAACGTAAGATTAATGCCATGAAATAGCATTTTACTATTATTTTAGTAATTAAGCTTTTTCTTGTACTTATTTAGTAATCATTTTCTTATTTTTCGGATCAACAAAACCGTTAAAGTTGTCTAACGTGTCATAAGTGATCATCAAATATAGATGTGTTTTAACTATTTGGCTAACAAGTTAAGGAAACGAGGAAAACATTTTTGAACATCCATAGATTTTTCATTTTCCTTTAACATGCCAGCAAAACCGCGTTCACATTTTACTGTAAATAATGCACTTTATATAGACTGGTTATGCGGTTCATGTTTAAAAAAAAAAAAAAAAAAAAAAAAAAAAAAAAACTATTTTAAACCACCAACAATATGTGCAATTATCAAATTGCTAAAATAAAAATAATAAATAAATAAAAATATAGTTGCCTAATTAGTTTATTGTCAAAAGTACGATGCTGTTTTATGACATTAACCCAATTACATATGGATGGAAAAGTTTCGAATGGTCACAGGAGAAATATTTGTGCAAAGGTAAATCTGTTACATATGCATGAACTAGCCAAATCTAAATATTCTATACTTTGGATATATATTTTTTAGTAACTTGTATAGATGTGCTAATGAACCTGGCATAAAATTTTTACGATCTTTGTAACATGCTCTCTTGTGTAACACGTCTTTTTAGTGGTCAAATGACATCTCATTTTCATGTGCAGAGATTGGAAATCTTATCAATCTAGAATCATATAAATTAAAGGGAAGTCAAAGATATATATACTATGTAATAATAACTTTTAGAATTGCACGAATACATCCTTTTCATTCTTAATGATATATAGTTATCTTCTACTATTATTGTTTCTTATATTATGGAGTCAAACATGGTACATGACCTAACCACAATTATTTATATTGACATCATTACATGTGTGTATAATAAGCCTTCAAAAGCATGTTTAGCAACGACTCTTATTTTCTACATGACGGATTGAAAACACATAGTAATTGAATTTTATTTTCTTTAAATATCACTGATGTTTGATCAAAAAGTGTAGACTAGAAGTGGTTTTTGACTAGAAATTATTTGTATTAAAATAATGGGTAAAGTTCATAAAATAGCAACATATTTTTCTAAATTTACAGAGTTAGGTAACGGACTTTTTTTTTATTATCAATTTAGTCATTGGAACCGGTTAATTTTTTACGATATACTAGTAATAAATATGACCTGCTGAATATCCACCTCATTTAAATACATCTAAATAATTTCCATGTCACTATTTTTTTCACCTACACTTTGTATAATTTTCACATCATTTTTTATTTTTCATCAAAACCAGTATCATGTCCATCTTTCATTAAACTCCATTACCCAGATTTACACACACATAAAACACAAATACAAAACCTCTTTAAAAAACACCCACAAGGAGGCCAGTTGAGATTGACGATCGGTGTTCTAGATTGAACAAATCAAACAAACACACGAACACTTTGCGAAATCCGAATGGGTTAGATCCCATTATCTATAAACACAACCGAAAACCCAGATCTATAAATACCAGATTGATGAATGGGTTAGATCGAATGGTTACGAGTTAGATCGGAATGTTTGTGTGTTTTGTAAGATCGTTGGGGTATTTCATAATTTCACAGTCAAACAACTTTCACAAATTAGGAAATTAGATTATTTGTTACCCGAATGGTAATTGATTAGGACGAATGGTAATGCAAATGTATAAAGTGGAAAACTAAGCTTGCCGGAAAATATGAAGATCGCCGGAAAATTTGCCGGAGAAGATGGTGGTTCCAGTAATCAATGCTTATTCAAGATATGATAAGCGCTATTAAAATGGTGCATATAATGTAAGTTCCTAAGATATGTCAGTGTGTTCCGTGGCATGTTCATTTGTAATAAATGGTGACATATTAGTTGGTTTCCTTCAATCTCTATATATTTTATACTCTTGTGGTAGTTTGCTTAGTATCACATATAGGACATGGCTCGTAATTTGAAAGATTGAAAATTTAAAATTGAAAGATTGAAAATTGAGCTCGCTGGATAAAATGGAGATCGCCGGAAAATTTGCCGTAAAATATGGTGGTCGCCGGATGTTGATGAAGATGATGTAGTGGTAATGACAATTGACAACTAAGATATGCCACATAAGTAAACAAATAAGCATAAACATAAATAAAAAAGCCAAATAAGCACTTTTGACCTGCTGAACCGGTTACCGGTCACCATATTTACTATATCGTAAAGAATTAGCCGGTTTCAATGTCTAAATTGGTAATAAAAAAAGTTCGTTACCTAACTCTATAAATTTGGGAAAGTATGTTGCTATTTTATGGACTTTTACCTTAAAATAATAATTATTACTACGTATTATTTTTAATATATATAATAATATATTGTTTTTATGTGATTCACTTCATAACTCCTCATTCATTCAAGTAATTTACAATACTTTCAGCTACAATCACACTTGATTTTTAATATAATCAAATGTGATTTTATCATTTCAAACTGAATCACATGTGATTTTATATATAATAGCAGTTACATTTTCTTCAATATTCATGTTAACATATGTTTCTACAATTACATGATTTTCTTCATTCATAACCCAATTTTTGTCAGCAACAACATTATTTTCGTTATCAATAACCTGATTTCATCGTCCATAATAAGAGTATCATCCATATCGTACTAAGCGTTTGTTACTGATAATTTTGAACCTAAATTCTAGCAAAAAAACCAAAATTGATCATAATTTTGAAAAGTTATGATCATTGACAAAGATTTATGATAAAATCAACAATTATTAAATGTCTATGAAGTCAAGTCGATGTTTAATTTTGATTGCGTGTTTGTGAAAATCAAACCCTATTTCTTTTGTTGAAGAATGAAATAGATCGAGGAATTTTGTCTTTTATATGTGACGAAATATGTAAAATCAGATTTATTATAGCCATGGATGAAAGTGGATAGAAGTTGAGAATTTGATCTTTTAAATATTAGTAAAAAAATGTTACATGTACCTCATCGATCTCAACATCGATTGAGGTTGACTGGAGCATGCGACCTAACGGAATCAAGTTTTCATAAGTTAAAGTCGAAACATGTTATAAGACATTTTGTGTCCATTTTCAAAGTGCATTTATGTTTTGGCAAGAAAGTCCGCAAGTTAGCGTAGTTTATTCTAAAATTACACTGTACATCACACCAGATCAAGCGATCATACTCTAACCTGTATTTAAGTTGGTGTCCTTGCGAAAGGATAATTGAAGGTGACAATACCTTTAATCATGATAGAAGTGCTAAGTTGGTCAAGTATATATTAGTAAGTTGGCTTCAACGAATTTTAGCAAACAAAACAAATATTTAGCAAAATTTTGTCTTAAGATCGAAAGATTGTTAATGACTTTAATGGTCACTTTCTAATCTCTAAGTCAAACCGATTTACGTAAGTTATCATTCATTATTTTAATACATCATCATTTATTTAAATATTATCTAACGCCCATTAGGTTATACGAATGTAACTAGAATTATTTAGACGTTAACGACTAAAAAAAGAAAGTGCTCTAGACTTCTAGTAGCATGACGTATAGCTTGGAAGTGGATTGGTGTTAATTGAAAAGAATATAATGTCATATGATTAGTATCGAACTAGTTCTAATAATTGGAAAAATAAAATAAAAAAATGCTCTTTTAATGTTATTTTGTCCATGTTTAGTTTTAAAAACAAGACCATGTGTTTCATGCAAATCAAGCTTATTTCAGCAGCCTTCACTCATTTTGAAAAGTCTAACCAACTCCACATGATAGACATTTCTAAATTTCACTCCTAATACTTGTGGGTTTTGAAAGAAGCAGTTTTTATCTTTAGACTTATCAAAGTTTGATTTGAGATTCATGCATGTTTGTTGTTAATAGAGTTTGTATAGACGCGTTGATAGGCATACAAAAACAAAAACAAAACAGGATCAAGAACAAGAAAAAATAATATGGAACGTTACACAAAATCTATACAACAATTTGAGTGCATCAATCATCATGGGACAAATTGTCTTGGTTAAAAAAAACATGCAACCACTAAAGAACATTTAGGTTGGAAATAATACACAAAGTGAGCAAAAGTAGTTGTTTCAATTCGTTTGGAAAAAATATGCAACCACTAAAAAAATATAAACATCCTCCATATTTATATCTTCATAATTTTTGTAACATCATCTTCTATAATTTTTTTTGTAAGTTTAGAACCTTATCACAAAACCGAAAAAGATATGTCATATGTCTCCAAAATCCAAATATGTTGGGTTGACCCAATATTAACAACCTTAACTCCTTAAGTAAGCCTTTTTTCAAAGGTGCATCACATTAACAAAGCAATTGATTTGTACACATTTGTTTTGCATGTATATAGTATAGACTTAGGTGGTGTTTGTTTGTTAAGAGGGTCTGAATCTGATGAGTAAATGTCTGAATCTGACCGCATCTGAACGGGAAAAAAAAACTCATGTTTGAAACGCATATTTGCTTGCTCGTACTAATTTTTTTTTGGTTTTTATTTGTGTCAGCAAGAGGCAACAAGACGCATTCAGACACCCCTCTCAAGTTTAAACCATTAAAATTTTACTGCATCTGAACGCATCTGAACGGAAAAAAAAAAAAAAAAACGGTCTGAACGTCAAAATGTCTGACCGATTCAGACACAGTGCCCATTCAGAGGCTGTTAAGAGGCAAAAAACAAAAAACAAACACAGCCTTAGGATCAAATGAGAAACATAATTAAGATGAGAAGAATGAGAAGAAATTACAACTACAAATATTAGATGCACCCATAAAAAATAGATGCATCTCCTATTATTTCTCTTTCCTTATTTGAAATATATGGTTATAATTTTTTCTCACTCTTCTCATTTAATTAATTTTTCTCACTAGATCCATACTCAGTATAGTATATACACAAATATAGTATATAGATAGTTGGCTTATACATTGATGTATGCAAATTGAAAAACAATGTACACAAATCACATCCTCATTTAAAAGACGTAGAAACAATAAACCCATTTAAAACACGACATCAGTTTAAGTTTTTTACTCTCATATAGCTTTTCAAAGAGCTTATAAGTTCAGATATGCAGGCTTTTATAAAGGTTTGTAAAAAAGTAAATCAATGATTAAAAGGGTACATCAAACTTTAATATTTTTTAAAAGGAACCTTGTTCAAGCCTCCGATGTACACAGCTTAGCCAATTCCCGTGGTTGTTTTCCAACTCTTTCTTTACTATCCCAAGATGTTAATCCAGCTGTTCGTTCTCGGGTCTCTTCTAAAACCTTCGAGCAGCCTTACCATTAGGCTACCTTGGAAATGGCTACATTAAACTCCAATATGTTACTTGATATCAATCTTAGAACCATGTGGCTGACAATTAAGAACTCACCACACTCCCATCTACCATGGCATATTGTTTTAGACATATTATTTAAGTGGTTCAAAATGTACCAGCATTCATGGTCATTGTTAGGATTCTTAATGTACAATTCATGTACTTCTGCAGAAATTAATGCAGCAGTAAATCAGGCAGAAAAAGAATCTTAGTAACAGTACAGAACAGTTTTTTTCCAGACAAATTATGGCCAAATAAAAAAATAAGAAACAATGTTGGACCTGTAAATGTTGATCAGATATTGTACAAATCAGCATCAAAGGGATACAGTCTATATTGGAATCTTTGAACTTTGGTTCTGAAGTCTCTCATTTCTAGTGCATTCATCCTGACATAAAATGAAAATTATGAGACGGGTGTCGTTTATAAGAAAATACGAGACAGACACAGTTCATGTACTAATGTAAATTATCTATGTTTATCATTCATAGTCTCTTTGATTAAACTAGGTGAACCAACTTCAAATTTTTTGGTTTTAAAAGTTCTTATTGGCCAACCTAATATAGTTCTTCAACTTACAATAAAGGCCAAAATAAAAGTTGATATGAGCTCAACTTCTGCTCCCACCATCCCAAAAGAGTTGATTGCTATATGTTTGTTTATCCTAAAATGCTCGAATTCGAAATTTACTTACCTAAGGTCCCATAGGATTCTGCTAATTATGTCAAATATTAGACAGGTAAATGCATAAAGAACACTTAATATATCATCAGACTTGCCATATGACAATGCTGCGTGATAATGTAGCATTATTGGAAGTGGTAAGCAAAATAGATAATAAGATCAATGGCAAGGCAACATCAGACCTCAACAAATGCAAAGAAAACAAGTAAAATCGGATCAATTAACATCTTAGGAAGTAGACTGCGATTTGTTACATACCCCAACTAAGGATTTGATAGATACCCTTCAAAATTATAGGTTCATAGGCTAACCAAGGATTTGGTTCATATCTACTGAAAGTAGACCGTGATTTGGTTCAAGAGGTCAGCCGTCTTTCAAAATTCATTTAAAACTGAAGATGAACTTAACCAATAACTTATTAGCTAACTAATGATCTGGTCCACACCCTCTCTATAGAAGGAATACCGTTATTGTTAAATCGGCTTGAAAGCCTAACATATATGTACTTGTCAACAACTTCAGTAAACAAGAGATATAGACGAGAAGAAAATTGATAAGTAACAGAGGTATTGATTGTTTTCCTTACTTGAAATGCCTTTAACAGAGTATAGCAACGCCGTTTCTCTAAATTTGCTGCAGCATGCTTTTTCTTCAGAGCTTCACAAGCTTTCTGCTCTGCTTGCAGTGTAAGTTGCACATTTTGGAGCTTCTGCACAACAAAAAAGTACAAGTAAGCATCCAAATATTCTAAGATTAATGTGATTTCTTGCGATTTTGGAGAAAAAGTAAGATATATGATCATAAAAATAATACTGTCACTCTTATAATGTTGCATGGCAGGGGAAATTGCCAATGAAGGTATTTATTACCTGTTGAATACTCTTTGAAATTCCCTCCATGGAGCTAGTCATTGTTGCACGGCCAGCAGGAGTTTTAAGCGCATCATGAAACTGTTCCAGAATTTTGCATACTACAAAAAACAAAAGCAATTACGGTAACGATTAAAAAAATAATAATAATAATAAATCATGTACATCAATGTAGTTTGGCAATTTCAGTAACAATTAAAAAAAATAATAATAAATTAAAAAAAATAAAAAAATAAAAAAAAATAATCATAATAAATCAACATAGGTTTTAAGTTTAGTTTAAAGTTCAAAACATAATCATACGATTTTTTCTAGTTTTTGTCATCTATGCCATTCAAAATTAACAGGAATTCCAAGAAGTCAAGAGGCAGCCCAACCAGACATGTTTTATTATATAATGTGCATCACTGTAGTATGAGACGAGATATATTGCAGAATACAAACTTAAGTAATGAAATTAGTGAGGTCAAAAAAAGAGAAAATAGAATCACTGGTAATGGGGCATGTATTGCGGAAGCCATTAGTGCATATGGCCCTCAAGAAGGCTTGAATGCATCTCACATGAGACATTCTTATCTGAAGATCTAGAAGTTGTTGAAAAGTACCTACTAGTATAACTTACTATGCTATTTTGTACATTAATACATTTGCTCGGACAATAAGATGTTTGATGATAGAGGAGGAGGTTACTAGTCTTGGTCTCGATCTTGGGTCTTGGAGCATAAAACAATATTCAAAAGTTTACTATGTGCAATGAGGTATCAAGCTTTTGAGAATTACGATTAGCTATAGACACCTTGAGACAAGATACATGCTACACAAAAATGATATGCATGAAGTGTTCTTTGTATAGAACTTAATCTAGTTCAATGTCAATAGGTTCAGTAACCAACGCTAAGCTTGATTAGACAACTCATGAAAAGATACAGGGGACATAAACATGTTTTTCATGTGGTGTTCAAGGTTCAGGTATTTCAGACGAGCGTATAACGGGATTTCAAATTTTCAAAGGCACAAATAAATCATCAAAGAAGGCATGACAAATAACAGATGACTATTGCATAACTGAACAAAGAAATAGACTTACATAGTAACAATCTAGACAAGACCATGTGTTTAATGTACCTGTGAACTCATGGAGTTTAACAAGGATGTTTCCTTTAGCATCAGCTCTTTTATTTCCAACAAAGCGTTCTAGGTAGCATAGTATTTACTAGTTTGCCGAAGCTTTCCCTGTGCATCAACAAACAGATGGGAAAAATATTAAGACAGATAACTTGATATCATATGTAAGCACTGATGCACTGATCAAAAGAAAATATATCTGACATACCTGGATGTGAGTATTAAGTTCTGAAAACCGACGTTCATACCTGCAAACCAGACATGCTTTTCACGTTTAACAAAGGTATTATGTTGAAGTTTTTCAAGATTTTACAAGGATCCTGCATATTAAGTAATAATGGGGGTCTTGGGCTTTGTAAATATATCACAAGTTGGTGGTAATTCACTGGAGTCAAATAAGCCAAACATGTTAAAATATATTTAGCAAACAATGAGATAGGTGGTTGCTCTCAGGCTACCTATAGCTTGAATTTTGTTACTCGCTTGTTTGGAAATAACTAGAAACAAATTACGCTGTAAACAAATAACAAAAGGTTCTCACGACTTAAGCAAAGTTTAAATATAAAACCAAAGTTTGCAGTAACTTTTTAATCCACTGCACATTGTACATTTCCGTAACAAAGTCAACTATACTTCCTCCAGTATACAATTCAAGCCTTAGAGTGAAGGAGCCAAGGGTTACAGGCAACTATTATCGGTAAACAAGATGTTTCTCCTTGGCTGAAACAACATCATTCTGAAGTGAAAGCAGCTAACGATTTCTGTATTCATTGAGGGAGTGACATTTGATAATGTATTCTTGTTTCAAAAATAATGTACTTCTAATCATATTTGGGTATTAATATCTTCTGTACCGTATTTAGCTAGAAAAGTTGTCTGTTCTACATGCCATCTTTGATTGTATGGAATAAAACTCTTCATTATAATATAAGTTAGAAACAGAACTACTAAATACAGACAGCAGTACATCCTACCTTCAAAAGTATATAAAGCTTAAACACTGTAGATGCAGACATTAAAAATCAACTTACTGGATGAGTTCCGCTTGTGTAGGCACCTCATCACGTTGACGCTTTAATGATGTAATTTCCCTTAGCTTTGCGGCAAGCTCCAACATACAGCAAAACACAGATCCTTCACAATAGAACCATGGCAGCAAGTAACAACATAAGCAAACTTTTGAGTGTCTACACAATATACTTCAAGAATGCAAATTCTTTTCATTTTTGTGCATTTAAAGTGTAGACATATATATAAGCATTTGCCCTCACACATAGACACACAAACACGATAAAATACTGAGGAAAAGATACAGAAACGTGCGCGCGAGCCCCCCCCCCCCCCCCCCCCCCCCCCCCCCCCCCCACACACACACACACACATTCAACAGAAATGGAATTCAGTTTGAAATGTCAAAAAGGTTATAAATTCTTATGAAAATTTCAATTCCAACTTGTGTACTATCAAACACATCTGCATACACGTATAGGCAAACATGTCTTTCAAAATCCTTCTG
Source organism: Artemisia argyi (assembly GCA_030686995.1). Lineage (NCBI taxonomy): Eukaryota > Viridiplantae > Streptophyta > Magnoliopsida > Asterales > Asteraceae > Artemisia > Artemisia argyi. Next base: position 51,850,422 of record CM060695.1, read on the forward strand.
ACACACGTATCATAAACATTGTGAAAAATATAGGTTAAAAAATTCAAGCACTTTTACATCAACATACTGCAGAGATACCATGAAGACATATTACAGTATGCTCAGATAATGAATCCGCCAACCCAAACTCAGGGGGTGTTTGTTTCGGCTTATGACTTATTTGGTTTTGGGCTTATGTTTCATAAGCTCACTTTTTGTGGCTTATTTTAAAAATTTTCGGCTTATATAAGCTTTTTATGACATAACAAACTTATATAAACCGAAAAGTTTCAAAATAAGCCACAAAAATTGAGCTTATGAAACATAAGCCCAAAACCAAATAAGCCATAAGCCAACTATATAAGCCGAAACAAACACCCCCTTATTCATTTCAAATTTCACCGTCACCAGAGAGACACGAAACCCATGGATCATAGGCTATGTTTGGCAAAATTAGCTATGAGCAGTAGATTGAGCAGTAGCAGTGAGCAGTAGCTGTGTGGGCTGTGAGCAGTAGCCAAAAAAGCTCACAGCTTCATAAAGAAGCATTGGGAAAATGAGCTTTCCTAAAAAATAGCAAAGCCCACAGCTCTCATGCCAAACAAACATCAAAAATAAAAAAGCTCATTCTCACCGCTCATTACCCCAAAAAGCTCCAAAAAAGCTCCCTGCCAAACATAGCCAGTAAACTATATAAATAGAAATGAAACAAAATGTATTACCATCTTCGCCAAATTGAGTCGCTCAACAGCATTAGCCAATGAACAATCAAGACGCTGCTGCGAAACAGCTCTCTAAAATCTCCTCAAATTAACTCACTGACCTCCAACTCCAACCTAGCACACTCTTGACTATACTTCAACTCAACTTCCGCTTCTCGCTTATCCAGAACCTAAAAATCACATTCATAAAATACATCATCATTTCGCTTAAAAACCTAGCTTCAACTAAAAAAAAACAACCTTTAACGGGTCAAGAAGCGAAAGTAGTTTTTCGACATTATCCGTTGGTCCGCCTTCTCGGCTACCTCTTTTAAATAATTCATATTCCTCAAAGCTTCTGTCATTTAAACAGCAACACTCATTTTTATAACAATTAAAACTGATAATTATTTTAAATATCAGTAAATGATTAATTGATTTTGAATTTTATACAATTTTATAAAAATTGGGGAAGATGGTGGCAGCTGTTGATGGTTGATGCTACATGTATTTTAATTTACAGTTTAAGTCCTTCTGGTAATGAGTATATATACATTGAAATGAAACCTTGCAAGTTGTGTTGGTTATTAAGTGTTAACGAGTTCCGAGATTAGGGTTAAGATAATCAATAAGGTACCGGATATTCACTTGAAATCGTGGTATCACTTTCCAATAGAAACTATTCGACCCTATGTCTGGGTTACACGAATATCTCTATGGGATAAGACCAAGTGATGTTCTTGTTTTAGGCACAAACCAAGAACCAGATGCGTATTCAAGTGTTTAGGGTTTTGTGATAATCGTATATACATGTAGATGTGTTATGACCTCTATTTATAATAGAGAATACTCAAACCCTAACCCATGAAATTATGGATAATTAACGGCCCATTAATTATATCATAATATTTTCCATAATAGTAGGAATCAGTGGTTAAAAACGAGCAGCAGAATAAACTGATGCCGTCAGCAGAATCATTCTAGCAGCAGATTCTACTAGCAGAATCCATCATCAGCAGAATCCCTCATCAGCATAATCAAATCAGCAGAAACAGATTCCACTAGCAGAAACATATTCTACTAGCAGAAACAGATTCATACTAGTATAACCACTATTGAGTCAGGGTGTTCATAGACCAAATGGGTGTACACTCCGTACCTCCAAACCCATTACCAGGTGTGAACTCATCCCTTTAGTGCACTAAATTTTCTAACAATCCTCCCTAAATTTAGTTCACTTCCTTTGCATGAAAAATTAAACACAAAACAAAACAAGTGCATAAATGAAAATATCCTGAGGATTGAATTTCCACATTAGTACATACACTTTCAAATATTTCAGAATCAGGGTGTTCTAAGAATTGAACCCTTCAACCCATTTGAATACCTGATGATAAATACACATAAGTTTTCAAACACTAAAATACTCCTGACACTATACAAGCCATGTGTCCATATCCAATTCATAAATGTTGTAAAAGCTAAAAGTCCAAAGCTTCCTGAAGCGGCAAAACTTCAACATTCACATAGGTGGTTCATCTTTAATTCATGCTCCTGCTTAGCACTTTTTCAAAGAAAATTAACCATTAAGAAGTTATGACTTCATCCTCCTTTCCAGCAGATAACAAGCACAACCTTGGGATGTTTGTGATACATGTGCTTCAGTCCACTAAATGATCAGCTTTCCACATTGAACTCAGCTTCCAAGTTTCCTTAGAAGGGAGTTGGGTATCCTTGCATTCAGTGACTAAGTGGGACTTAAACCCATCCCTTTAGCAGACTTCAAAACCAAGTCTCTAGCCAAACCCTTCGTCAAGTGATCAGCTAAGTTTTGTTGAGATTTAACAAACTCTATAGATATCACCCCATTCATGATAAGCTCACGAATCATGCTATGCCTAACACTTAAGTGTCTAGACTTTCCATTGTACATCTGGCTATAAGCCTTTGCCAATGTAGCAGCACTATCACAACGGATAGAAATAGGTGCTATAGGTTTAGGCTACAATGGAATCTCAAGAAGCAAGTTTTTCAACCATTCAGCTTCTTTGCCAGCAGCAGCTAAAGCCACAAATTCAGATTCCATGGTTGAACTGGTAATGCAAGTTTGTTTCTTGGATGCCCAAGAAATTGCACCTCCACCAAGTAGGAATACCCAACCACTAGTAGACGAATTGTCTTCAGTGTTACTGATCCAACTTGCATCAGTGTATCCTTCTAATACTGAAGGGTAACCAGTATATGAGAGACTATAATCCATAGTTCTCTTCAAATACTTAAAGACCCTCTGAATTGCTTGCCAATGATGAGCACTAGGATTACTAGTATACCTACTCAGTTTACCCACAGCAAAAGCAATGTCAGGTCTTGTACAAGTCATGGCATACATCAAGCAGCCAATCACCCTAGAATACTCAAGTTGAGATACAGCTTTGCCAATATTAGGCATTAGCTTCTCACTTGTATCCATAGGAATACTCACTGGAATACAATCAAAGTAATTAAATTTCCTTAACACCTTCTCAATGTAATGAGACTGAGAGATCGAAATTTTGTTACTTTCATGTTTAATCCTAATACCAAGGATAACATCAGCCTCCCCCATATCCTTCATGGAGAACTTTGATGACAAAAATTCCTTTGTAAGGTCAACTTGATTTTGGTCAGTGCCAAAAATCAACATGTCATCAACATATAAACAAATGATGACTCCTTTACCAGATTCATCAAATTTGCTATATACACATTTGTCAGCCTGATTAAGTAAATAACCACTAGACAAAATCACTTCATCAAACTTTTGATGCCATTGCTTAGGTGCCTGTTTTAGTCCATAAAGAGACTTAATCAGTTTACACACCTTATTTTCATTGCCAGGCATGATGAAGCCCTGAGGTTGGTTCATGTAAACCTCCTCATCTAAGTCACCATTCAAGAAAGCTGTCTTCACATCCATCTGATGAATAATCAGATTGTGAATTGATGCCAAAGCAATCAGCAATCTTATGGTACTGATACGAGCCACTGGAGCATAAGTATCAAAATAGTCTATTCCTGACTTTTGTCTAAAGCCCTGAATAACTAATCTTGCCTTGAACTTTTCAACAGTTCCATCTACCTTCATTTTCTTTTTGAAAATCCATTTGCTACCTAGAGGTTTGCAACCAGGTAGTAGATCAGTCAACACATAAGTGTTATTGCCCATGATGGAGTCCATCTCATCATTTATTGCTTCTTTCCAGAAAACAACATCCTGGGACTTCATTGCTTCTTCAAATATTTTGGGATCATCCTCCACAATGAAGCAATAGGAGTATTGGTCAGAGACCTCACTCCTTGTACCTTCAATTAAGTATAATTGAAACTCAGGTCCAAATGATTTTGGAGTCCTCACCCTATTGCTCCTTCTGAGCTCAGGTTCAGGTTGTTGTTCCACAACCTCAGCAGGAACCTCATCAGATACTTCTGAAACACCATTGTCATTGGTTCCATTTGGAATCCTTTGACTTTGTCTAGGGATAGATGAGAATCTGTTCTCATCAAAGAATGCATCCCTTGATTCAATTATTGAGTTAATTGAAACAGACTCATTAGGTTCTATAACATAAAACCTATATGCCTTGGCATGCTCAGCATATCCAATAAAGATGCATTCAATGCCTCTTTCTCCCAAAGTTTTCTGCTTTGGATCAGGGAGTCTTACAACAGCCCTACAACCCCATATCCTAAGATAATTTAGGTTAGGTTTCTTTTTAGTCCAAAGTTCATAAGGGGTAACTTTGTTCCTTTTGTTGGGAACCCTATTTAATAAATAGCAAGCTGTTAACATAGCTTCACCCCAGAACCCTTGACTCAGTCCTGAATAGGACAACATGGAATTAACCATCTCCTTCAACACCCTGTTTTTCCTTTCAGAAATACCATTTTGCTGAGGAGTATAGGGAGCAGTTGTTTTATGGATTATACCAACAGACTGAAAATATAGAGTATCTATGTACTCACCTCCCCTATCAGTACTTAATCTTTTGATCAGGGAACTTTGTTGCAATTCAACTTCAGTTTTTAATACTTTAAATTTATCTAATGCTTCATCTTTATAATGTAATAAATAAACATGACAAAACCTAGAAGCATCATCAATAAAAGTCACAAAGTATTTCTTATTTCCCAAAGAGGGAGTAGCATGTAAATCACAAAGGTCACTGTGAATTAACTCCAAAACTTTAGTTTCACGTTTTACTCCTTGAAAAGGTTTCTTAGTTATCTTGTTCAACATACAAGTTTTACACTTTTCAGTGTTCATATCAAAAGCTGCTATTAACCCATCCTTGGACATATCTTGCATTCTTTTAAAATGTACATGACCAAGTCTTGCATGCCATAGGTTTGAATCATAAAGTTTAGATGTAGATATAAAAGCAAAATCAATATTATCATGAACAATATTAAGTCTGAACATTTGATTACAGAAATAACCAAAACCAATAAACACACCATTTTTAGACAAAACAAACTTATCAGATTCAATAACTTGTTTATAACCACAATTATTCAAAACACTACTAGAAACCAAATTCTTTCTAATATCAGGAACACGTAAAACATTAAACAAAGAAACAATCTTTCGAGAACTAAACTTTAAATCAACACATCCTTTTCCATGCACCAGGGCAGTTGACTCGTTTCCCATATGAAGAATAGAACCATCATTCATTGACTCATAAGTCTTGAACCAGCTTCTATCTTTACACACATGTATTGTTGCTCCAGAGTCAACCCACCACGCAACATCATCATCCTGCACAAAGTAAATGTCAGATATATATGTAACATAATAAATCTTAAAAGACTTATTAAACACATTCTGACCTTTCAGAGAATTAGTGTTACCATTCCCTCCACTTGTGCCCGATCCATTGGTTTTATTGCCAATCTTTACACCTTTACATTCCTTCCTGAAGTGTCCAGTTTTACCACACTTCCAACAAGTCACTTTGGGTTTCTTGTTAATATCAGATTTGGTGTTATCTTGATGCTTACGCTTGCCCTTATTGCCATTGTTCCTGGAGGAGTTGTTATACTCCACCATATTGACAACTGATGGACCAGTAGCATTGCTACTCTTTGGCTTGTCAATGTCTTGTATCATCGATAAACTACCTCCTTCTTATGTTTCAGCATATGTTTGAAATCTTTCTAAGAAGGAGGTAGTTTATCGATGATACAAGAGACTGAAATAGCCTCATCCATGTTCATCTTGTGTTGTGTGAATCGACCAAGTATACTAAGAAGTTCATTGTATTGTTCCATGACAGGTCTAGAATCAACCATTTTGTAATTGTTAAAATTACTTACAAGGAGCTTCTTACTTGATGCATCCTCAGCCATATATTTGGCTTCCAAGGAATCCCATAGTTCTTGAGAAGTTTTAACATTCTGATAAATATCAAAAAGAGAATCAGACATACCATTGAGAATTAAACCTCTGCAAATATAATCATCATTCTCCCATTTTCTTCTTGCCCTCATCTGATCCATAGTAGCATCATCTCCATAATCTTCAGGAATAGCAGTAGTCAGAACATATACCACATTCATGCTTGACAACAAGAAACCATCTTCTGAAATCAACACCTTCAAACTTTTCCAACTTGGAAAAGTTAGTAGCCATTTGTCTCATAGCAGCAGCCATTGATTATCACTAATAGTTTCTATTGATTGTTGGTTATTAAGTGTTAACGAGTTCCCAGATTAGGGTTAGGATAATCAATAAGGTACCGGATATTCACTTGAAATCGTGGTATCACTTTCCAATAGAAACTATTCGACCCTATGCCTGGGTTACACGAATATCTCTATGGGATAAGACCAAGTGATGTTCTTGTTTTAGGCACAAACCAAGAACCAGATGCGTATTCAAGTGTTTAGGGTTTTGTGATAATCGTATATACATGCAGATGTGTTATGACCTCTATTTATAATATAGAATACTCAAACCCTAACCCATGGAATTATGGATAATTAACGGCCCATTAATTATATCATAATATTTTCCATAATAGTAGGAATCAGTGGTTAAAAACGAGCAGCAGAATAAACTGATGCCGTCAGCAGAATCATTCTAGCAGCAGATTCTACTAGCAGAATCCATCATTAGCAGAATCCCTCATCAGCAGAATCAAATCAGCAGAAACAGATTCCCTAGCAGAAACATGTTCTACTAGCAGAAACAGATTCATACTAGTATAACCACTATTGAGTCAGGGTGTTCATAGACCAAATGGGTGTACACTCCGTACCTCCAAACCCATTACCAGGTGTGAACTCATCCCTTTAGTGCACTAAATTTTCTAACAAGTTGCAACACAGTTTGTCTGTTGGTTTTATTTACAGGGAGAAGTCGAATTTTTTGAAAGGAAAATGTGAACAAATAAGTTTGACTGGTGCTTTTTTCGTTACCGTTGCAAGGCAACATCAGTCCTATGCTTCAGTTAACTAGGATTCATATTAATTCATGAACAAAAGTTGCATTGACTCGTTCATAGGCTGTTCGGATAAGTTTCTAGAAGAGGAGCTTGTGGTATGCCTGATCTCAGATTCATTATGGTATTTGAATCGATTAGTTGCAGACAGCCTGAAACTCCAAGGATCACCTTATGAATTGAATAAACAGAATGTCATAGAAGAAGAGCGGGCCCAGAGCTTACCCTGATGACAAATGAATTTGATATCTAGTATGATCAAAGGAACAAAGGCTGCTTCAGGAGATATATTGAACACAGTCGCAGAACCAGCATTCTAAGCCATATCCTATGGTTTTCCAAATTCAACTTTCTCAACTGGTCCTTTTCATAAGTATTTTCCAGCATCGTCTAGAAGCTTATTAGAACAAGATAAACACTTTCACGTCCATCCAAACAGTTGAGTGATATAAGCGAGTTTTGGGAGTCTGGCCCAACTGGGTGAAGCTGATTTTACTATTATGGCTTCATTGGCTTGGGGGTTGGCTAACAGCAAGCAACTATTCTTGTGGGTGGTCCGACCTGGTTAGGTTTCAAGCTCTGACTTGCTTGAGTTTGGAAACTATTTATGAAATGGACTCCTCGACAAGAAGTATTAGCTCATCAAGCTAAAGAAACATTTTGGACTCATAATTTGAGTTTAGAGAGTATTTGTGTAAGTGTTCCATCTGCTCACCGTGTTCTTATAAACAATCAGCGTATAAACTTAACTGGTGTTTGGTGAATAGGAGTCGTCATGGATAGAGAAGAAACTGAAATATCAATCAAAACAGTGATCGAAAGGTAATGAAATGAGACAAAGATCTAAACCTCTATCTTCAAAAAAAGTGTTAATCTTTCTCTTAGTTGACTATATATGTGTTTTTATATTTAAATTTCCTAATAAATATGTGTGTATTTACGTAATTACATGCCTTAGAAGTTTTAAAGTGAGTTCAATCACGACACTGTGGGGCCGACTCTTGGGTTTTCTGTATTCTCCGGGGAGATAGTGCTGTCATGTAATGTCTTTTAGTTTGGTGTAAGCACATTGTCCATCCACTTTGTTTGTTCTCATCACATACTTTTGAGAGAATCTTAAGATTTTTTCAAGGAAGTTTAAAAGAGAAATACATCTACATAACTTCCATCAAAATTTGCGTCGTCTCTAATCTTCTTGTAATATTTTTTTCTCTTGGGATATTATTGTTGTTGTGTTATGTGAGGTCATAATTTGGGTTTGGCATATATATGAGTGCTTGCAGTGTATGGATTATATGGTCTTCATTTCTTAGTTCATAGTTTAGTGTTTAATTCTGCTCTTTGTATATTCATTACTAGCTGAATATGCTAATTGTACGATTTGAAGTCAATTTCTTATATACGTGTTGTGTAAACCGAATTAGGTTTTTTGCTGTGAATTTCGAATTTTGGTAAAATGCTTTACTTTGTTAGCTTGTTTGAAGTAATCAGCCATTACGTTGTCTTTTAGTCAATAAATTTCAGTTCATCACTAAAACTGTCTTGCTTTGGGTGCTAACTGTTACCTTTCTTGACATTCGAACTACCATCGTGCTAACTGTTACCTTTCTTGATATTCGAACAACCATAAGGCATGACCTAAGAAAAGGGAAGGTGTGGCCCGTGCACCAAGTTTTTATTAGTATCGAGATGAGGATAACAAAGACACCCAAAGGTACGCAAAAGACTATAGTCAGGTTTCAAACCAAAAAGGCGAGTAAACAGGACTTCATTGTCAATGGCACGTGATGGTAATATATTTAAAAGATAAACAGCCATATTAAGAGCCTCAGTCCAATAATTAGGAAAAACTTACCTCACATCAACAAAGTTGGCATAACACATCCAACATAAGGGATGAACCCAACCCTAGCTAGTCGGAAGACTAACTAAGCAAGTATTGGATCCAAACTAGCTAACTTTGCTTCATATACCCTGTTCATAATCCATTATCATATAACATTATTATAAAGCTAACAAAACATGTTGGTGCAACATTGACTAAGTCTACCTTATGTTTTAACGGTGTCAAATAAACATTCGCAACACATAAAATCACAAACATTAGCCAAAAATGAACCAGACCATAACTGGCAGTGATGAATTAAAAAGGTGGATCAGATGTGATTATATGGTGACATGTTGGATCTTTTTTTTTTTTTTTTTTTTTTTTTTTTTTTTTTTTTTTTTGTGCAAAAGGTGAATTATATTAATATCATCAACAAATTACAAAACATTCATAAACTGAAGTGGACAGTCCCATTCAGTCACACTACATCAACATACATTCTAACAAAAAGACCAGATACTTTGTTATCTAATCTAACAAAACTATATAAAAGCTTTTTATATCCGATATCTTGCATCACTTGCTCACAACTCTGTCAAAACAGAGTATTTCCAAGAGACCAAGTCTGCACTATAGCATAAACCACCCCAGCTTGACCAATTCACCATTAAAGCACCACCCATCTAGCTACATTTCCACATCACCTTTCCATCAAAACCATTCAACCAGCATCCACAATGGCTAAGATAGAAATGGTGTGTGGCTTCACTAGGAACCCGTAACCCATCCATTGGGGGGCTCTGCCAAATCAACCTACATTTCCTTCTCTAGAAAGGCTTCAGTTGATTGGGAACACTCACCCTCAATGATGACCATCCAAAGCTCCTATGCCAATGTATTGAGAGGACCAAGCAGGTTCATCTTTCACACCTCGCTATTCCACTCATCATACAATGGCCGCCCCAACCATATACCCTTCACAGACCCTACTTTATGGTACATTCCAACTGTTATACACCTCCTACTTAGCCATACTTGCCAATCCAGTTTCCTCCCAAGGCCAAACTGAATTATGACAAGAGGTTACATAGGTACAGTCTTACAGGAGGAACTCCAAGGTACAAGGTATCAATCACTGTTATGGTTTGCAAGTACAAACAGCAACAGGTTTTAGTAGAAATGTTGCTGTTTATTCAGATAACCAAACACCCCTTATAGCAGGGGATAGCATAAGAAGCATTCAATTTTTGATTCTTCCTATCTTGACATTCCACACTTGTTCCACATGACTTTTAGCAAAGGTTGACTTAGCTTTAAGACTTAGGAGCCTGCTTCTAACTTGATCACATATTTTACCAAGAACAGCTTCCCAAGTACCTCTTTCATCTCTAAATATTATATTATTTCTTTATTTCCAAATACCATACACTGCAGCAGCCAAGCTTAACCTTCTAACAATACTCCATATGCTATTATTACATGGCTTGTCTGCTATATGGTTGATAATCTCATTCCAGTTACAAGTCACCATCTGTTCATTCATCATTTTTTTAAGCTGTCCCAAACAGCAGTTGAGAATTGACATTTAAAGAAGAGGTGATCATGAGTTTCAGCATCACTCATGCAAAGGGCACAAACAGACATGTCATAACTTCCCCACTTAGCCATTCTATCATAAGTCATCAGTTTTGATTGAGTAGCCAACCATAGAATAAAAGCATGCTTGGGTATGTTTTGTGAGAACCAAACACTTTTAGCTCAATTGACATCATTTGCTTCAACCCTCAAATCTTTGTAAACTTCCTTTACACTAAACTTGCATTCTTTGTTGTCCTTATTTCTCCATACTATCTTGTCAGCTTTGTTAGGATCCAGTATTGGAACAGTTAAGTTTACAATTTGGGGAAACAAACTGTTCCATTCATGAGGCCATTTCCATTCTCCATTACATAATATATCTTTTATTACCAATTGTCTTGAAAGCCTAGCATCATATCTGCTCCTATTAGTGACAATGTTAGATAATGGACCAATCTCACACCATAAATCATGCCACACAGATGTACTTTCCCTATTTCCAACATTGTGCCAAACACTCCTTTTGATAGAATTTCTTATGTCTAACAGATTCTTCCATCCCCAACTATCATTCAAATCTGCATTAATCTCCCAAACACTACTACCTTTCAACTTCACAGTTGTGATCCATTTTACCCACAAAGTGTCCTTTTTACATGCAATATTCCATATATGTTTTACTAATAAAGCCCTGTTATCGGAGGCTTTCTTGTATGCACAATCAACCTGTGAATTGTGTAAAGAAATTAGGGAAAGGTATGGTCAGAGTAATGGTCCATTGGTGTATCAGTTGGAAAGGGCGTTGAACAAAATTTCTCAAGGTAATCTCTCAATTACTTCTTATTTCAATAAGTTGAAGAAACGTTGGGATGAGTTGCAAAATCTTAATGGAATGCCTACATGTAACTATGGTAAAATGAGATAGTGTACTTGTTATGTGATTGTGAAATTTGCTTTAAGAGATAGTAACTCAAAATTGATTCAGTTTTTAATGAAATTGAATTATGAATATGAATTTGTGAGAAGTTAAATAGTTGTTATGGATCCACTTCCAATTGTGAACAAAGCATACTACATCGTTCAGCAAATTAAGAAGCAAAATCAAGTCACTAATCATACTTTTGAGCCAACTACATTTTCTGCAAACATGAACAATAGGAATACAAATAGTGGAAGGGAGGATAATAGAGGAAACAAAAATGAAAGTAGGAATGAGAACACAAATGATTCCAAGAAGGTTTGTACTAATTGTGGTCAAGAGGGTCACTTGTTTGAACAATGCTTTGAGAGGCTCGATTATCCTGACTGGTATAAAGGGAAAAGAACTAAGAAAAACAACAAATTAGTTGCTTAGGTTAAATATGGGTTTGATGAGCACTTTAATGGAGGCACTCCTTTTGACCTGGTATATGAAAATAAGGTGGGCATGAGCCAAAGTGGAAATGTGGATCAGAAGTTGGTGGCAGCTGTGTGTCAAGAAATGATGAAGCTCTTTAAGGGAAAAGGAATCATGAAGGATAATAATGCTGGTAAGGAGTTTGCAAGCTCCTCACATGCAGGTATTATATCGTGTTTCACTGCTTCTTTTGCCTTATTTTTCCATCCTGACATGAACATTAAGATAGATTGGGTAAGTAATATAGGGGCCTCAGATCACATGTCTCCATATTTAAGTCTTTTTATTAGCATCAAACACCTCAAAGAGCCAATTATTGTTCATCTACTAGATGGGAGGTTTAAGGCTGTGACCATTGTTGTTTAAGTCCTATTGACTCCTTCCTTGATTCTTACAGATGTGTTTTATGTGCCAGACTTTCAACTTAATTTACTTTTGTTGGTAAACTCATCGAACTAAAAACCTTGCGGCTCATTTTTTACCCAAATGATTTCATGTTTTAGGACCTTACAACTAAGCAAATTGTTGTTGTTAGAAAAGGTTCAAAGTACGTATACATTTGCAAACCCACCATCGATCAAGCAACATTTGATGCCAAAGTTTCAACTTTACGCAAATCTCATTCAAATTGTATTTCTTCTGTATGCTTGAATGATGATGCTTTTAGTAATTTTGTTGCTAAGCATTGTATAGATCTTAAAACCTTTCATGAAAGACTTGGTCATACATCTATTTCAAAACTTGTTCATATTATTGAATGTAAAATTTTGAATGTTTCTTCTTTCTCTTGTGAATGTTGTATGTTATCTAAACATCACATACTACCCTTTCAAAGGAGCATAAACATTGCTTCTAGTGCTTTTGACTTAATACATCATCTTCTTCTACTAATCAGTTCCACCATTTCAAAGGAGCATAAACAGTACTTTTGACTTAATACCACCCATTTCAATACCACCAGTTCCACTAGATCTAAATGCCTCAACCCTTAATTCATCATCTTCTCCTACTAATCATTCCTATGCACTAACTAGAAGGTCCATAAGACAATAAATAAGGCCTATTTGGTTGAATGATTTTGTTGCTACAACTAAAACTAAATCTACACCTCATTATTCATTGTTTGCCTCTACTGAGTTTGTTGGCATACCACAACCCCACATTGCTTTCTTATTAAATGTTTTTACTTTCCCCAAACTGTCACAACTCACCATTTCAGGTCATTTCAGGTCATTTCTCGAACTTTGGAAAAACACTATTCATCAAACACTATTCATCAAAACACTATTCATCAGTTTACTATTCATCATTTTTTGTGTCAGTTTGACATTCCGAGAAGCATTCAGAAATTTTACTATTCACTGAACACTATTCATTACGGGGAAAGATTTCATCATTCACGTGCATTACACATTTCATCGTAAATTTAGTTTACGGGTATTCAAATTCGCGTAACCGGATTGGTTTAGGTGCGAATTCATTTCATTAGTGTTAAGGACACTGCATACGGACTAGAGACAGTCTGCATATCATAATAACAGCATTTACATGTTATACCACTCTTAGGATTTTCAAATTTATATATTTGATACATTTAACGTTTTTACGTATAAGTATTTATAGTAAACGTTAACACCCGGTTTATACACGACGAATATATCTAAATATTCCCATAATGGTCCCGACACATTTTTATATCCATTTTATCATCATAAAAGTTATAATATTCATTTACCCAGTATTTTGAAAATTTATTTTATTTATAACGTAAGTTTATGAATATTACGACGGTTTTCGTGAAAACTAAACAATAATCACCCGAACACTCAGTAATTGTACCCAACATATTTTTATCATTTTTACGACTTTATTTTATCGGATATAACTTTGTTAACATTTATTTCTACTTAACCCGGTACCCGATTTTAAACAATAACACATAATAACACATAACCTTACACAAAATTTCTAATTAAATCAAAACTACCCTACCCCCCCCCCCCCCCCTCCCCCTCATTCACCATGGACCGGCCTCATAAGTCCTCACTAGGCCAAAATTTTACAATTTTTTAACCTAGGGCATTAATGTACCATTTTTATAATATATACTTATACAAGTATTTACATAAACCACTTAAACCAAATCATACATAATTTTGATAATCAAAAAGCTCTCATTTCATCTCCTTCCATTCATAAGCCACGACCCACCCCAAGATCCATGATCAATCCATTATTTTTCAAAGTACAAAGCATCAAAGTTGTTCATTTCATCATCCTAATCAAGAATCATAACACAAAAACACAAGAAATCCAAGGTTTCTAATCATGTTAGGAATACTAATATTCCTGTAAAAGTCTCAGTCACCTAATGATTGTAATAGCATTAAGTTAGCTCGTAGTTAGTTTATATATTAGTTAGTTAGTAGTAGTTTAAGTAACACCGTGGAAGAAGGACGGGTCTTCACCCACTGTATGCCTGATCCACAGCCCGGGTGTGGGCGTTTGTAGATAACTATATATACCCCTCTCCACATGTGGAGAGGGTTGGAGCTTCCATTCACCTTAATCTAATCTTTTCATTTTTCTCTCTACTCTTTCTCTCTCTAGGAAATCCTCCCAACTCTCTTCCTCTCTCTACTTCTCCTACTTCTATTTGATCCATAAACACAAGAACCATACTAGTTAATATTGTTAGAATCTTACAATTGGTATCAAGAGCCATGGTTTCACCTTGGGAGTGTTTATTTTCGGATTTCTAGTTTGGTTCTAGTTTTTTTCTTGGTTCGAATTTTTTTTGGTGTGCTCTACATTGCGTTTACCTGCTGGCTCTTTTTGTTCTTTGTGGTTTGTTCCTCACTGCGTTTACCTACCGTTTCTTATTATTTATTATATACTTTTGGTGGGTATATTGTTCACATGTTGTAGTTTTACCATTTCCGGATATAGACAAAAAACTGTATGATAGTGTCTGGTTTGTTCTTTTGTGGTTCGTATTCTTTGTTCTCTTTCTTTGTTGCGATTATCTTTTGTCAAATGCTGGGATTTGTTCATAAATTGCGTTTAGTCCTATGTTGCGGTTAACCCTTTATTGCGTTTACTCGTGGTTGCGTTTAACTCTACGCTGCGTTTAACTTTCTAGTTTGCGGTTAACTCTCAAAAATTACGGTCACATTCTGGTAGCGGTTAACTCAATTTTGTTTGCGGTTATCGGGAAACAAGAAGATCAAGAAGTGAACAACAATCAATCAATCCATAACCAACCCAACTAACTAAACAACAAGAGACTTGCTCATCATAGATCTTAGATTAATATTCGAATATCATAAGAAAACGAACAATTACAAAATTGTTTCATCCATCTCTTCATTCGGTTTAAATATCAAACAAGTAAATGAATTTTGATTTTGATCTCAGTCAACTCGTTGTGTAATATAAGTCAAGTCCAAAAGACGAGCCACATGAGTCATATCATCACCGACCTTTTGTTTCGAAGCATTACACCTCTTTAGATATCCAAAAGATATAAAGAAGACACAATAACAAGATTGTTATCATTTCCCCTTTCATTCGGCTGTAAATATCAAACACAAGTGAGAACCTACCTTCGACCGTGTGAAAAGTGCTTGAAGTTACTAATGTTTGTGGTCTTCGTGGGATATTCTATACCGTAGATCAAAAAGCATCTTGTTGATATCTGTAATGAACACAAGTGAATCGATCTATTGTTTGAGAGAAAAAGTTTGGTGTATGAGTTTATTAAGGTGACTGCGTTCTTAATTTGCTATTAGGGTAAAAGTGGATATAAGGGTGTATCTTATATTACGTGTATTTAGTCAAAGTAATTGGGTTGTGATTGTGGTGTACAAGGGGACAAGTTGCGATTGGCTGGTGGATTGGGTCGTGGGCTTCTACTCTTATTTGGACTGTGAATCACTAGAGACGAATTTTGTGATTCGTTTAATACTAGAGACGAATTTTTTTGTGATTCGATCACCACTTGAACTTAATTGTGTGTTGTGTGGCCGTTTATTCAACAAGGAATGAATTTGTTTGAATATAAGGGATAAACTTCTGTCTTTCTTAGTTGTAGTATTGACTGATCAAAAGTTTGGATTGCGATTTGTAGTTGAGCTTCAAGAATACGAGATTGAGCAATATCTTGGGTTGTGATATTTTCGGGTGTATTGGATATTACTACGGGCTTATTCGGAAGTCGGTACACAAACATTGTCTAATACTCACTGTGACTTGTGTGAAACTCAATTCAACCAATCGATTGTACAATTATCACGTTCTACATATAACCTCCAATCATTGTTCCGGTCCAACGGTTCCCACATCACGTTAAACCAATTCTTCAGTGTTTCACGGTTTATTCTTGATTTTGTAAAATCCCGCGAAAGAATTTATTTCTCGGTTTAAATCATAGAATTGTAAAATCCCGTGCATGGTTACATCATGTCTACTACTTCAGACTCTGTCAGATCTGAGAATGTACCTCACCAGCCACTTAAATTGCTCGATAATGCAAAAGATTGTTGCATAGAATGTTTTCAACAACTTCATTCACACCTCTCAGTACTTTTAGAGGGAACTGGATTCAAGATGGGATTTGAACGTGCATTTGCAACTCTCTTTGGTCAAGATGTTCAGACTTTCACAGACACCATGATTCTTAATTTAGATCAATTACGACAACAACTTGACCAAGCAGAACCTTCCAATAGTGGATCCTTGGCTGCCCTTTGTGTGATCAACAAACAAATGCTTAAGTTCATCGATTCGAAATTCACTCTAGAATATGACCATTATAGTCAGATGACGAAAAAGTGTTTTGCTGATCACACGGGAATAGAGGTTGATACGTTCAGAGACACACTCATCCAACTTATGGATAAAGTGAAAAGATTCATTGAAGAAAAAGCACAGCATATACCTGCATATGATGACAAGGTGAAGACATGTAGGGTGCAATCTTGTGATGGTATTGGCGATTCGGGTATATCATCGGATGTTGGGTCAGTTGTCATGATATGCAATGGGTCAGTGACTGATAAGCCTGACACTACCAGCAGTTCAGTGACTCTTATTACACATGACATGGATACAGATTTCAGACCAATAAAAGAACAAGTGTCATGTGCTGAGGTACCCCTAACTGTACATCATAATGTGCTTTTTGATGAACGACTGCATACTGATCAAGTTATGCCCAGTTATGACACATATTTGTTGACAGAGACTGATAGCAATACCATTTCTGATTTAACAAATATGAATCATAAAGGGGGAGAAAGTGATCAGGATGCTGAACGTGATGATGAGTCAAGTTCTTTGTTTACAGCTGAGTCTTTTAAATCAAATGATATGGTTGATAAAGAAACGCTTAATGAACTTTCAAAGAGATTCTTACAACTTGAAAAACATTGTATTTCACTTGAAATCGCAATGCAACAAAAGGAAGAAAGTTTTCAAACTAACCAACCATGTAAAGATCCGGAACTTCCTGATTTCCACGAATTCTTTTTGATTAATGATTTGAAAGCTCAACTAGAAACCAAAAACTTGACAATCAACAAACTGAAAAAACGTATTACTGAGTTATGTGATATGTGTAATGAAGTTAAAGCTAAACATGACTGCAATGTTATTGAATTGGAACATAATGTGGCTAAATTACGTGATGAAAATGAGTCTTTGAAAATTCATTGCAATGAACTGTGTGATTCAATCAAAGAAACGAATACTAAAACTGTTGAGCAAACAACGTCTTTGATTGCAAAAATTGATGAACTCAAAGCTCAAGTTCAGGAAAAGGGTTTCACAATAACAACATTAAAGAACGAGCTAAGAAAAGCAACAGGGAATAGTGTGAACACTAAGTTTGCAAAACCATCAATCTTGGGGAAACCAGTTTTTCAATCAAATAGAAACCAATCAGTTGTTAGACAATTGACTGCGTTTAGTTCTGAGAGACCAAAATTTTCAAAAACACGGTTTGCCTCCCAAGTTGATGCGGAACAAGTTTTGACAAAACCAGTCACTGCACATTATTGGCCCAAGATTATTGCTTCTAGTCCTTCTAAGCCTCAACAAGTAGTTACTCCTACACCCAGCTCCTCTAGGATTAGTTCGAAAACAGTGTCAAAACCTAGCACTACGGCTCAAAACACTTATGTTATAAATGACCTGCACAAGAACTATGATCTAGAAAAGGCTAGGAAAAGGGCACTACTTCATAAGGATGGAATCTTAGGTTCTCAACCTTGTATGATCCCTCGTAGGATATTGAGGTACAATGCTAAGGTTCAACCTGTTAAGTCTAGGAATTACAGTAAGTCATCTACAATGCATAAGAAGCAAAACAAACATAAAACTTCTCCTAGGTGGACACAAACTGCTAAATCTTTGGAGACTAGGAATATCGTTAAGCCTTCTACTATGCATAAGAAGCTTAGTAATCCTAGACCTTGCTATAAGTGGATTCCTACTGGTAGAATTTTTAAGGACATTGGACTTAAGTGGATACCTACCGGAAAGGTGCTTACTGATGGCAATGCCATGGTTGACCATGAAACCCCCAAGGGTTTGGATACTGTTGTCACTAACCTATATATGTGCAATCAAGTTTGTGATGTTAGTGCAGGTAGTCCTTACTCAGTTGCAGGTACATCAACCATTCACTATATGAGAAAACTCAAAGTCTAGAGACCTAAAGCAATCATTTCCCCAGCTTCAGGAGTTCTAGAATGTCGATGCTGATGTATGTGCATAATGACGTCTGGATACTTCAGTTCAGGCCTCGTTCTTCATCGTTGTGACGTTTGGACACATCTGTTCAAACCTCGGTTCTCAACTTCAACATTATGGCGTCTGCTGACAACACTTCAGGCCCCGCTCATCAATGAAAAGAAAGGTGTACGATTCAGTGCACTTCATCTTCAAAAGAAGAGGAATCTTCTTATTTATGGCCATTCTCATCAACAAGTTCATGCTCTTTTCGTGCTTATTCTGCTTTCAAGTGGATCGGCGCATATTGGAGTATTCTTTTATTCACTTATTCAACCAAAACTTGCATTCGACAGGCATATGCAACTTTTGAGGGGGAGAAGTGTGAATATACCACATGGTGATTGATGCTTGAAGAATGGTCATACGACTCTCCTCCAACACCTAATGATATACTTACTAAGGATAGCTGGGATTTATGTTTGATGTATACTTCCAAGCTTCAACGAATGTTGATCATCTAGTTCCTGAAGCTCTTGCTCCAGTTCCTGCTGACTCAACTGGTTCACCTTCCTCAATCTCCATTGATCAAGATGCACCATTTAGAAGTATTACTCAGACTACTCAAGTAACCCAATCTCCAGTTATTCCTCAAGGTGTTGATGATGACTATCATGATTGTAAAGTTGCACACATGAATAACGATCCGTCTCTTTGTTCTATTTCATCATGGATTGTTGTTCCTCCAAATGTGCACTTTGGAAATCAACCCGAAGGACATTACGGAAAATGTCGACTAAAATGTCAAAACGGCTAACAATTTGGACATGAAATGTCAAGTAATCACGGAGTTTATTTGGTATCCCTTTTTGAGATTGAAGTTGACTTTCACAAAGGTGTGATCTTATTTTTATCTTGAAGTCGGGGTTGGTTGGATGAAGATTCTTCGAGATCCTTGCTTGAGCTTTTACCTTTAGAATGACGCAGACTTGGATATCTAGTTATTTTGGTGATTCCTCATTTTTATTACCACTAAATAACTATCACTTTAAGGAGTGTCACAACTCACACGAAGTTGTCGGTAGTCAAGAGGTGATGTACGTCTTATACTTGATGGTTGGTTGGTTGAAGAGTATAGAGTACTTAGGGATTCGATGTTGTACGAACTCTCTACACCGCTCTTTGTCACACATTAGTGCAAGCTTAAGTCACAAGAACGGGGAATTCTACTTCAGTTTCAAAGTTAGTATATCGGGTTTACTTCATCAGTGGTCACTTCAAATAGCCTACATAAGGGTTGATTAAGATAGTCATTAGAGAGTTTTTGAAGCAATTGATTCTCACATAATACATCTGAGCCAATGTTAATTCTTCTCACAAGATTTCAAATACGTGTGCGTAAAGTGTGTTGCTGATTCTGAGGTATCAAAACCAGCAAGGGGGAAGGAGACATACATCTGAATGCATAATGAGTACATATGATGAACTTAATACTTCTTCCCAATCGAAGCTATCCCGGGAAGACAAATGTCTTATCCGCAGAGAATATCAGTGTACTAACTCGTGGCGTTTGGTGTATTATTCCAACTACATGGGGGAAGTGGTCTTCTGATACTTGTGTACTACTTCAGCTTTCAGTGGGAAGAAATATGAGAAGAACATTTGAAGTATGAGATGACATTGCTTATCGACGTCTTCATATGAGCTGACATGGTTTATGTTAAAATGCTTCTGGTTAATGCTTCATGTACACAATGGTATGATGATTTCTATGAGATCGCAACCATCAGGGGAGAGATTTGTGTACATCAAGGACGCGTAACAGGTTCACGTGATCGGGCTTAATCATATATTCCGGAGGAGATATCCGCAGAGATGATCAGTGCTTCAACCTGTTACTTTGGTGTCATCGTTCTCTTCTTGTGTTGGAAACATGCGTACAATATGGAGTGAGTTGGTATATGTAAGATAACTGGAAAGCAATCGGTGAAATGAAGATGTCGATATATTATTCCCCTGAATAGACGACTGCTCCAAACCAGAAAGTAATGTGTACATTGGGGACGTACAACAGGGTCATGTGATCGGGCTTCATCATACATTCTGGGATTGATAACCGCAGAGATGATCCATGGTTCACCCTGTTACTTCGGTGTTATCGTTCTCTTCGGGTTCTCGAGCTTCATACAATGAGACTTTTTGCATCACTTCAACCTCTTGGGGGAAGTGGTCTCATGTAGGTGATTGTCGGTTTGGGGGGAAGCTACCAAAGCTTCACATTGAGGAGGCCAAAACTCAGCAATTTGGTGGTGCCTAGCGATTGACTCAGTAGTAAGATTCTTGTGATTTGTTATCAATCTGTGTTTGGTGAATTGTTGTGACTTAAGTCGTTTCGATTAATCTGATTGTAATTTGACGTTGTGAGTTAATCGTTACAACTTGACTTATTACGATCGGATCTATTGTAACTTGACTTGTCGCGACTTGACACTTAATGCTAGTTGTAACTTGTCCAAGATCTCACTCTTAGTCTAACTCACATATTACATCTTTCGGTTTCTTTTGTTGACTTTAGTAAAATCCCGGGAGAGAACCGATCTCTCGGTTTAAGTCACAAAATTGTAAAATTCCGTTTAAGATCTCATCATGGCATCTACGGCTTCAGACGATTACTCAAGAGCCTCGAAAGCTTTGGTAGTGGATGTTTCAGAGATGTTGGCTACACACTTCT
Organism: Artemisia argyi; assembly: GCA_030686995.1. Lineage (NCBI taxonomy): Eukaryota > Viridiplantae > Streptophyta > Magnoliopsida > Asterales > Asteraceae > Artemisia > Artemisia argyi. The sequence goes on from CM060695.1 coordinate 51,871,849, forward strand.
ACAATGAGCTGACTGATCAAATGGCTCCTGTACACATCAGTGCAGGACCCGCGTCTAAACTTTTGTCTCCTGAACCATTCAGTTCAGGTCTTGTACAGAATCCCACTCCTGCATGTACCTTATGTACCACCTACAAGTGAGCATTTGAAGATATAGTTTGACCAAACGTTTGATGAATACTTCGAGACACCTACTGATGATTCACTTACACCACCAGCTGCCGCTGCTCCAGTTCTGTACAACTCAAATGGTCCATCAGTGTCTCTTTGAATTGATCAAGATGCTCAATCTGCAAGTTACTCACCATCATCGTCAAACCTTCAATCTCCTTCGGTTCATCAAGGCACTGCAGTCGACAATTCTTTTGAAGTGAATTCATTAGCTCCTCTTGAAGATGCTCCGTACCAAAACCTGTTTGCTCATGAATCTTCTTCTGAGACATCCTCTTCAGGGAATACAAACACGGCTTCTTCATGTTCCTACCTACATCCACATGAACATCTCAGAAGATGAATATAAGATCATCCGATTGACAACATTATTGGATATCCTTCTCAAACGGTGTTCACACTAAGGAAACTTACCACCCATGCCTTGTGGTGCTGTTATAGTTCCATACTATCCAAATTCGAACCCAAAGATTTCAAGACTGCTATCTCTAAAGACTGTTGGGTTAATGCGATGCAAGATGAAGCTCGCACTTTCGATCAATTTGAAGTATGGGAATTGGTACTACCTCCAGACTGTGCAATGATTATAGCTCTAAGTGGATCTTCAAAGTGAAACTTGATGAGCATTATGTCGTTCTGAAAACAAGGCAAGGCTTGCTGCTAAGGGATATCGTCTACAGGAAGGCATTAATTTAGAGGAATCTTTCGCTCTGGTTGTTCGTATTGTAGCTATCTGAATATCTCTTGCCAATGCTGCAAGTCAGAACATGACGGTCTATCAAATGGATATGAAAATTGCATTTCTAAATGGCGAGCTGAATAAAGTTCTTTATTTCAGTCAACCGGAAAGATTTGTATATTTTGATCGTCCTAACCATGTCTATCGTCTGAAAAGGGCTCTCTTTGGCCTAAAATAGACGCCTAGGGCATGGTTTGATACACTGTCAAAGTTTCTCCTGGGAAACGGATTCTCCTAAAGTGTGGTAAAATAAGATGTGAATGGGGTTGTGGAACTTTACTTCGTGAGGACATAATTTCGGCTGGCAGATTTCTTCACTAAGGCTCTCTCAAGAGAACGATTTCAACTTATTCTCCAGCGCTTTGGAATGAAGAGTCCTTCACCAGTATCTCTCAAATGTCTTCAGAAAGAAAATGAGGAGAAATGGTTTTGCTTCACATATCCTTGTATATATCTTATACCATATAGAAAATATATATATATATATAAAACCTATAAAACCCATAAAAATCAGAAAAATCATAAAAATCCAAAAATATTCTTCTCTCGACATGTCTCTTGTGTAATCAATATTATGTACGTTTCTAGAAATGTCATTCAATAATGACACGGAAACATACATATGCTTGAGCAAGAGTTTTTTTTCGGTTTCAAATAAAGTTTTCTCTAAAACATGTCGTTTCTCAAAATATTCTTCAAATATGGCTTGCAGTCATTTCAGACTGTAACCCGGACTTCAAAACTTTGGTTTGCTATTACTTCATATAGCAACCCGTTTTTCAATTAAGGAAAACACGTCGCCAAAAAGACGGTTGTTCCTAACAAAGGGTGCCGTTCGTCCGAGTGTGAATTACTTTATATTCATGCACCCTCGATCTAATGTACGCTTCAGTGCATTATTTCTTGATAAAGAAGAGAAATCTTCTTTTTATCGCCAAATACTTTCCCTTCTATGATTTTTCCGGAAAGTGTTTGTGCAAAACTTGGTGGTACCATGAAATTTTGAATGACAATCAAATTGAACTCAAAAGTTTGATAAAATTTTCACTCAATCAATGACGTTAATAGTTTATGAAAATATTTATGCTTTAACTTCCGTCATTGATTGAGGGGGAGAGTGATTTCTCAAAATTTTATGTATCAACAAAACTCCCCACACTTTGTACAAAACATAACCAATACGATTTGTGATGGTTATGTGTCAGAATGAGTAAAATTTTCAAAGAGTTTTCGCTAAAACTTCGAATCTTTTTCAAACTCTTCACATCTGACACATAACAACCTCCCTCACAGTTTGAGGGGGAGCTACAAAAAGTTCCTTTTATCAGAAAAATATTAAAATTGACCGCATTTCTCTTCCTAAAACGTTTTCTAAATTATTTTAATCAATTGAGATCAAAAATCTCAAAAGATTTGAAATTTTTGATCGGGGGAGAGAATGTGATTTAAATATGAAATCTGATATCATACGTGATCTTTTGGACTCAATAATAGGCTCCCACATATGTGCTAAACTCTTTCGTATATCGATGCACATATTGAGGGGGAGCAAAGGCGTTTGTGGACATAATACCTAAGACTGACCATTTACTTTAATGCACGGAGTTATAAGGTTGGTTAAGGTTAGGTATAAGTTCCCATGATCCACCAGAACCGGAAGGATCTTCCCAGGGACAATCCATAGATAGATTAGAAGTCCTTAGGAATGATTGAAAAAAGGAGTAAAGTGAGAAAGGGAAGAGTGCGGACTGAGATAGAGCTAGGACTGGAACAAACCCAACAAGGCTCTAGTGATGAAGTCTCGGTAAGCACTGAAGGGGTTGAAGAATGAAAAAGAAATGAAATGAGAAAGGGTGAAAAGAAATAGCCCTCCATATATTCAACCTTAGGGCAGAAACCGGGTTCTATTCATAATCTACTGGCAGTTACTAAGGTAACACCGGTATTGAAGACAAGACGTCATGGACCCAGTGACGCACTACACTAAAACTTCCCAACCACTCAAGTTCTCTTAAAAGAGCTTGTTTCAATCTCACGGGGAACCCTGTGCAATGTATCGACCGCTCATTGCGAGCTATGTTGATACCTAAAACAGGAGACGCCTCCCCAGTCTCCAGGAGCGGATCAAAACACACTATTGAGTCTAGAGCCAAGAGATCATCCATAAATCTCGTTAGGACACATTCCAAATATGCTTATTGTTTCACACAATGTGGAAAATAAGATAAAATATTTAGAGTCCTACGCATTATCCTTGTGGTATTGCCAGAACATCCGAGTGATATGAAAATATTCACAAGGAAGATGGAAATCCTTCTAGAGCGAACATCTTTCAAGCTCTTGGTAGGTGACATGTGAGATCCATCTTGGATCAATGATCAAGTGACAACTGGAAAGCAATGATGGTGCGATTCAAATTTGAATCAAACTTGTTCCAGGATATGGATTGACGGATACTTTTGCCAAAAACTCTCAATGTGCTCACCAACTTATCTTTCGAGCACATTGATTGTGTAATATCTTTCAAACAAAAGTATTTTTGATGGAAATGTGATTCAAAGTATAAAATTCTTGTCGTGTCTCAAAAATGTTTATCATATGACACGCGAGTGATTTCTATAAAATCAATTTCTCATCAATCCGTGAATATCTATTCACCGATTCACTCTATCGTGCTGTCTGCTTTGAGACGTTCCGGTATGAGAACATGCTAAGTATGAAGATTCCGAAGTGGATTCTTTGGAAAATTCATTACTACAAGCTGGAAATTCCTGTCAAGGAGAGTCTTCTTTAAAAGAGACTCTACCTAATCACAGGTCGGTTTTCACAAAACCGGAGGGTAGTCTGTCCTCGCAGAACGAATGACAAAGCCATATTCATTCTCTATCTTTATTGCTAACTGTTTTATTTCAGGGACACATATAAAGATGGCGTTGATGGCTCCAATTTCCAGCTGAATCGGGTCAATCCATACCTCATGCTCACACATCCTCCATACTATCAATGAAGATGAGAGACTTGCTACAACAAATGTTGAGAGACTACTAACAACGTTTCCGCAACTCTGATGAAAAGGTCTCCTAATCCACAAACTCTTATGCAACGTCTCCAGATAAAGAAGGGTGTGAGCATGATGGTCCTTAGTCACTACATCACATGAAGGCAATACAACTATGGATGAGCTTGGAGATTTACTTTGGCTGATGATCTCAAAGGAAGCTCAAAGATCACATATCTCAAAGGAATTCAAATCACAAGTTTGCTTGCTTGAAGTACAAAGTGTGAAGTAAAGTGAAGAATCAGATCCTACGAGCTAAAGAGTCAAAAGAATGCTTAAAGACCAAAGAGCTTAATTTCAAAGGTGACCTCGCTTAGGGGGAGATTGTTAGGAATGCTAATATTCCTGTAAAAGTCTCGGTCACCTAATGATTGTAATAGCATTAAGTTAGCTCGTAGTTAGTTTATATATTAGTTAGTTAGTAGTAGTTTAAGTAACACCGTGGAAGAAGGACGGGTCTTCACCCACTGTATGCCTGATCCACAGCCCGGGTGTGGGCGTTTGTAGATAACTATATATACCCCTCTCCACATGTGGAGAGGGTTGGAGCTTCCATTCACCTTAATCTAATCTTTTCATTTTTCTCTCTACTCTTTCTCTCTCTAGGAAATCCTCCCAACTCTCTTCCTCTCTCTACTTCTCCTACTTCTATTTGATCCATAAACACAAGAACCATACTAGTTAATATTGTTAGAATCTTACAAATCATCTCACCACCTATTATTTCAAAGTGAGTATTCAAAATTATTTTCATGTTTTAATCTAATTAACATATGTATCTTATGGTATTCATGCTTAATTTCATGCACAAACTAGTTATACCACTTTATTTTTGTATACTTTTTGAACATACAAACCCTAGATTGTGATTTAGATGTTCCTTTGTTAAATTAACTTGATTACTAGTCATTAGGAACCCATGGCACCCTAAGAAGGTGTATGGTAGGATTAGATTAGTTTTGTGAAGTTTGCAAGAGTTTTGATTGATGTAGAAACTAGTTTTGAGCAAGAAAAATGGGTTTGTAACAAGTAAATATACCTACTGTCCCATTTTGTTAAATTCTGGAAAATCAGCACATACAAAGGAAACTTTGGCAAAATTTTTAGAAAATACTTTCAAAAACGAATCCGTAGGCGAAAGAACGGATTAAAAAGAGTTTATAACGAAGAAGTTATGATTTTTGCAAGTTTATTGACGAAAAGTATTTTTTCTGAAAATTGTTGCTGTTGGACGTTTTTCGTCGGACAAAACGAGTCTTTAGACGTAACTCGGAGGAACCGAGCTTTCCAAAATATATTACTACATACTAAGATGTAACCGTGGATATAAAAAACAAGTAAAACGGACTTATAACGACAAAGATATTCACGTTTGAATATCGGCAAAACTCATTTTAGTTTGACAGCTTTTATAAATATTAACACTAAAACTACGTAGTAACTCTAGATTTCTAGAAATAATACCAAGTACCCAATTTTATAACTAATGAAGTATTTGTTATTACAAGTATATTTTTATCACTACAAGGCGTTATTTCAAGGATTTCAACCCGAGGATTTCAACACTAACATGGAAACATACGATATATATATAAGTATATATATTGCAACTAGCTTTATTTTTCTAATAGCCATATTTTTCCTAAGTCTTGGAAAATGTATATTTTTGACAACAACAAGTATTTTTCCAAAGAGTAGAGTGGTATAGGAAACATGTGCATAGACATTCATAACATCATTTCATGATCTAAAGTAGATCGTTCATCATTCATATTAGATTGCGGCTAGTGTGCGCGCCTTGTTTTTCAGCTCATTACATGTTCATGGTACCATCATATCAGGTGAGTCATAGCCCCACTTTTACTGGTTTAATTACTTTATAAACTCTTTGGGGGAGATACATGCTTAAATACTCGTGTTATACTTTTATACGATTTGAATCCCACGGGGGAGAGTACATTGCTTCAATTATTTTCGTACAATGCCAAAGTATTACAAATTCCATACATTGCTTAAGTTTCCTTATTACCACGTCTTGAAAAAGTCCCCTTTATTATCATGGACCGTTAATTTTAGTACTAAGCGAGAGTGAGTGAATAGATCTATTGAGGGTGATGCCTCCATTCGCGTTTGGGTTGCTCCAACGGGACGAATGCATTTCATGTCTTATCAAATTGAGTGCCTGGTAAACACTCTGTTGGGGCCATTACTATGTCTAGCTTCGGGGTCATGAGCTTAAGAGACAATGTAGCATTTTTGACATATTGTCACCTTACTTTATACTTTTGGCTATTGTACATACGAAAATTACTTATGAAATTACGATACTTTTCCACCACTATTATTTTTGGATTACGATGCTTTTGCATCAATCTTATTACTTTTGTTTACACAAACCAAACTTATTACTTTTAGCAGTGGGTTGTGAACACACAGGTTACAGGTCTCTTATGGCAGGATTTGTAACGAGTGGATTTACGATGCCTTTGCTGGGAAATCTTCATTCATATGCATTACATTCTTTTTCACAAGACTCTATGAACTCACCAACCATTGTGTTGACACTTTAGCATGTATTTTCAGGTTTTAACCAATGGCACGCTAAAGGAGGTTTTGGCAGGGCATGGCATGGTCATAGAAGACCCTGATTATTCATTTAGGGACCGTTTTTAACTATTTTAATGGCCTACTTCCGCACTACTTTTAACAATGTAAAAATCAACATTTTGATTTAACTATTTTATTCTAAATGATTCAAGTGCAAACCATTTTTGAACTAGTGTTGTAATACCAATTGAGTTACACCCCAGCTGCATGTATGCTTCCGCTGGACCCGATTTTGGGGGTGTAACAGATTGGTATCAGAGCTTTGGCTATAGCGAACTAAGTGTTTTTAAAACCTAGACTATAGCTACTTTCATGAAAACTTAACCCTATGACCGTCACGTGCCTGCCTGCTAAGCTGAAGCCTCATTTGTGGTTAGTTGCTGACATAGGTGATGAGATTTGTGTCTCATTATCTGATATATTATATTCATTTATTATAGTTGATTACTATAATTGTCTTTCATTTAAGCATGCTCATGTATCATATATGTCACCGCATTATGTTTTTCCTTGCATAGTTTCATCATTTGGCCTCGAGTTTGGTCACCTGCCTTAGTCTTTCTGAACGTCTTGGTATTTGTGAAGGACATAGTATTAGTATAATTGAACTGAGTTTTTCAAAATTCATGGAACCTCGGTGGAATATAGACTAGTCATCTATATTCGACCCGGGATAGTGGGACATAGGCTGACTACCTATGTCTAACTCATAAATGAATTTTGCAACACTGAGATTGGTTATAATAAAATTTTGTCTGGATTGAATCCTTTACTCATTTTCCAAATGTTTCATGCATGTGTGTGTATACCCTCGTTGTCAGAATATTTGTACTTTTCATCACCTTGTGAACCGCCGCTTGGAAGCACGTCAATTGATCATTTCATCTCATGAACATTCACGTCTATGCACGATACATTTACATCACAGTATTTTCTTTTATCATAATATCATTTTGTCGCAGTTGTCACAGTCTCTTCCCTTCTCACCATCACTATCATTTCCTTTCCCCATCCCCATATATATATAGAATTAGCTGACACTTTATGGATTCCTATGCCACTCATCGCACACTACTCCCTATAGTGATAAGTGGATATTATCAATGACCTCCCTAGGAAAGACTTTCCATACCATCTATAAAGAGAATCTCTCGGTACATTAAGACCATTCAAAACTCAACAGAAATATCAAGATATCGCAAAACTATTCGAACCACTATCATTGGCCTGGTCACCAAAATTCCATCATCTAGAAAGTATTGGCTTGACTGAATTACAAGATTATTTTCGATACGAGTGATCACTAAGCAACACCATAGAGATAAATCCAACCTCTTAACCGAGACTATAGATTGAACATGTCCTCACCAATAGACTTTATCCAAACATGTTAGACACCTATGCCTTTGTGCAGACATACATACTTGACTATTTTATCCTCTTAATACTTTCACTTTTAAATGGATTTTTCTCCAAACTACAGTTATACAAAACATATATCTTGTAAGAAATACTTTTCTGAGGCACTTATTTTGATAAGCAAATTCCTTTTGGTTAATCCTTTACAAAACTATTGAATTGTTAGGAAATCTTAAACATCGATCTTTGGTAAACCATATTATCCACCTTATATTGAAAACTGTCCTATCTTGCATAACTATTAAATTTTGAAACATCAAGAAAAATGTTACTTGGAAAGCCGTTTGCGTAAACTTGTAGATTTATTTATTCGAGGAAGGTTTATGAACAAAACATAATCTCAAAACAAACCTTGAAAAAAAAATCAATCACTATATTACATCACTTATACATTGTAAGATTTGCGAATTGACGACATAGAGCTTGGGGAAAATCGTAGTAATGGAGACTAAGCATCGTAGATGGAGAAAGACTCGATTCATGACATCCTGCGGAGGATCACCACCTTATCCTAATCTATTATTTTCAACAACACCCCTTTGACGGACTTAACCTTGTAAGTTTTCTACAAGATTCATGATATCCATTCCAATTATTTCTAATAGAGGAATTTAATTCACCTCAAACACCTAACGATTACATTAAGATTTCTTTGGAACCACACCACCTATCATCTGCAGACCAATGGTCAGAATTAGAGAACGATTCAAACATAGGGAGATATGCTCAGAGCATGAGTGATTGACTCAAGAAATGGTTGGACTAACCAATTACCATAAATCAAATTCAGTTGCAACTATAGTTATCGCGCGAGCGTAGAGACTACACCATTTGAGGCACTCTATGGTCGAAGTGCCAACATTCATTGACGGATCGAGATTTGGAAAAGCCCAACTCACTAGTCCAGTAAGTATTCATGAGATAACCAGAAATTTCCTACAAGTCAAGAATCAGTTACAAGTTCAATAAGTTGTAAACCATTAAAACTTCAAGTTGGTAGGCAGAATTATGTTGAAAGTTCTGCCTAGGAAAGGCATGATACCATTCAGAAAACTTGGAAAGTTAAACCCGAGATATACACTGGACCATGTAATATTTCAAACAGAGTAGACCTAGTGGCCGTCAGACTTGAGCCTTGTTAGAGAACAACAACAACAGGATTACACAACCACGTATTATCAGCTTTTCAGAATTGTCACTCATAATTCCATTTGGAAAGGAATCCAACCCAAAGTCAAACATAAACCTTGCAGGAGAACAAGTAGAAATCATGGACCGAGAGGTCGAACAGTTGAAGCAGAGTCGAATTCCTATCGTTAGAGTTCGCTGGAATTCTCGAATATCATCACCTTTTCACCAATACATTCTTAGATACCAACATAAACTGAACTTCGGGACGAAGTTCCTTTTAGAGGGGAAGACTGTCACAACTCACCATTTCAGGTCATTTCAGGTCATTTCCCGAACTTTGGAAAAATACTACTACCTCCGTCCCATTATAAGTGTCCAGTTTGACTTTTTGTAGTCTTTCTTGTTCAATTTTGACCTTAAATTCTTTTATTTGTGTTATATAATATTTGATGCAATATACATGAATGGATTAGGTTTTAAATGTATTTTTCATTGATATAATTTTTGTTAAGTATTATATATCATAAATAAAAAGTATTTAAGGTCAAAATTGAGCAAGAAAGACTTCAAAAAGTCAAACTGGACACTTATAATGGGACAGAGGGAGTATTCATCAAACACTATTCATCAAAATACTATTCATCGGTTTACTATTCATCATTTTTTGTGTCAGTTTGACATTCCAAGAAGCATTTAAAAATTTTACTATTCACTAAACACTATTCATTGCGGGAAAAGATTTCATAGCATTACACATTTCATCGTAAATTTAGTTTACGGGTATTCAAATTCGCGTAACCGGATTGGTTTAGGTGCGAATTCATTTCATTAGTGTTAAGGACACTGCATACGGACTAGAGACAGTCTGCATATCATCATAACAGCATTTACATGTTATACCACTCTTAGGATTTTCAAATTTATATATTTGATACATTTAACGTTTTTACGTATAAGTATTTATAGTAAACGTTAACACCCGGTTTATACACGACGAATATATCTAAATATTCCCATAATGGTCCCGACACATTTTTATATCCATTTTATCATCATAAAAGTTATAATATTTATTTACCCAGTATTTTGGAAATTTATTTTATTTATAACGTAAGCTTATGAATATTACGACGGTTTTCGTGAAAACTAAACAATAATCACCCGAACACTCAGTAATTGTACCCAACATATTTTTATCATTTTTAGGACTTTATTTTATCGGATATAACTTTGTTAACATTTATTTCTACTTAACCCGGTACCCGATTTTAAACAATAACACATAACCTTACACAAAATTTCTAATTAAATCAAAACTACCCTACCCCCCCCCCCCCCATTCACCATGGACCGGCCTCATAAGTCCTCACTAGGCCAAAATTTTACAATTTTCTAACCTAGGGCATTAATGTACCATTTTTATAATATATACTTATACAAGTATTTACATAAACCACTTAAACCAAATCATACATAATTTTGATAATCAAAAAGTTCTCATTTCATCTCCTTCCTTTCATAAGCCACGACCCATCCCAAGATCCATGATCAATCCATTATTTTTCAAAGTACAAAGCATCAAAGTTGTTCATTCCATCATCCTAATCAAGAATCATAACACAAAAACACAAGAAATCCAAGGTTTCTAATCATCTCACCACCTATTATTTCAAAGTGAGTATTCAAAATTATTTTCATGTTTTCATCTAATTAACATATGTATCTTATGGTATTCATGCTTAATTTCATGCACAAACTAGTTATACCACTTTATTTTTGTATATTTTTTGAACATACAAACCCTAGATTGTGATTTAGATGTTCCTTTGTTAAATTAACTTGATTACTAGTCATTAGGAACCCATGGCACCCTAAGAAGGTGTATGGTAGGATTAGATTAGTTTTGTGAAGTTTGCAAGAGTTTTGATTGATGTAGAAACTAGTTTTGAGCAAGAAAAATGGGTTTGTAACAAGTAAATATACCTACTGTCCCATTTTGTTAAATTCTGGAAAATCAGTACATACAAAGGAAACTTTGGCAAAATTTTTAGAAAATACTTTCAAAAACGAATCCGTATGCAAAAGAACGGATTAAAAAGAGTTTATAACGAAGAAGTTATGATTTTTGCAAGTTTATTGACGAAAAGTATTTTTTCTGAAAATTGTTGCTGTTGGACGTTTTTCGTCGGACAAAACGAGTCTTTAGACGTAACTCGGAGGAACCGAGCTTTCCAAAATATATTACTACATACTAAGACGTAACCGTGGATATAAAGAACAAGTAAAACGGACTTATAACGACAAAGATATTCACGTTTGAATATCGGCAAAACTCATTTTAGTTTGACAGCTTTTATAAATATTAACACTAAAACTACGTAGTAACTCTAGATTTCTAGAAATAATACCAAGTACCCAATTTTATAACTAATGAAGTATTAGTTATTACAAGTATATTTTTATCACTACAAGGCGTTATTTCAAGGATTTCAACCCAAGGATTTTAACACTAACATGGAAACATACGATATATATATAAGTATATATATTGCAACTAGCTTTATTTTTCTAATAGCCATATTTTTCCTAAGTCTTGGAAAATGTATATTTTTGACAACAACAAGTATTTTTCCAAAGAGTAGAGTGGTATAGGAAACATGTGCATAGACATTCATAACATCATTTCATGATCTAAAGTAGATCGTTCATCATTCATATTAGGTTGCGGCTAGTGTGCGCGCCTTGTTTTTCAGCTCATTACATGTTCATGGTACCATCATATCAGGTGAGTCATAGCCCCACTTTTACTGGTTTAATTACTTTATAAACTCTTTGGGGGAGATACATGCTTAAATACTCGTGTTATACTTTTATACGATTTGAATCCCACGGGGGAGAGTACATTGCTTCAATTATTTTCGTACAATGCCAAAGTATTACAAATTCCATACATTGCTTAAGTTTCCTTATTACCACGTCTTGACAAGTCCCCTTTATTATCATGGACCGTTAATTTTAGTACTAAGCGAGAGTGAGTGAATAGATCTATTGAGGGTGACGCCTCCATTCGCGTTTGGGTTGCTCCAACGGGACGAATGCATTTCATGTCTTATCAAATTGAGTGCCTGGTAAACACTCTGTTGGGGCCATTACTATGTCTAGCTTCGGGGTCATGAGCTTAAGAGACAATGTAGCATTTTTGACATATTGTCACCTTACTTTATACTTTTGGCTATTGTACATACGAAAATTACTTATGAAATTACGATACTTTTCCACCACTATTATTTTTGGATTACGATGCTTTTGCATCAATCTTATTACTTTTGTTTACACAAACCAAACTTATTACTTTTAGTAGTGGGTTGTGAACACACAGGTTACAGGTCTCTTATGGCGGGATTTGTAACGAGTGGATTTACGATGCCTTTGCTGGGAAATCTTCATTCATATGCATTACATTCTTTTTCACAAGACTCTATGAACTCACCAACCATTGTGTTGACACTTTAGCATGTATTTTCAGGTTTTAACCTATGGCACGCTACAGAAGGTTTTGGCAGGGCATGGCATGGTCATAGAAGACTCTGATTATTCATTTAGGGACCGTTTTTAACTATTTTAATGGCCTACTTCCGCACTACTTTTAACAATGTAAAAATCAACATTTTGATTTAACTATTTTATTATAAATGATTCAAGTGCAAACCATTTTTGAACTAGTGTTGTAATACCAATTGAGTTACACCCCAGCTGCATGTATGCTTCCGCTGGACCCGATTTTGAGGGTGTGACACGAACCAACTAGATACCAACAAGTTGATCAACATTCTGGTTGGACACAAGCTATGGATAAAGAGCTTGATGCTTTGGAAAGAAACAACACTTGGTCACTTACTGCCTTACCACCAGGACATAAACCTATTTCTTCCAAACAGGTCTATGAAACCAAATATAATCTTGATGGGACAGTTAAAAAGTTGAAGGCAAGATTAGTTATGAGGGGTTTCAATCAACATGAAGGCCTTGATTACCAGCATACCTTCTCACCAGTTGCAAAACTTGCTACTGTGAGAGTTTTGATTGCAATTGCCATAGCCAAATAGTGCTCATTGCATCAATTAGACATCAATAATGCCTTTCTTCATGGGTTTATTGATGAGGAGATTTACATGACGCCACTAGAGGGTTTTACCAAAGCCGAACCAGTTCAAGTATGCAAGCTTAACAAATCTCTTTATGGGCTAAAACATGCATCAAGACAATGAAATCAGGAGTTAACAAATTTTTTGTTATGCTTGGGGTATGAGCAGTCTAAGCATGATTACTCTCTATTTGTTAATATACAAGGTGAGTCTTTTATAGCTACCCTGGTATATGTGGATTGTAACACCCCCAAAATCTGGTTTAGCGAAAGCATACATGTTTGGGTGCTACTAAATTGATATCACAACAAGAAGTACAAAGAACGGTTTTACCTCAACTGTTTAATAGAAATTTTATATTCAAAAGGATTTCGTTTACAGCATTCCAAAATCTGTGTGGAAATATAAGCCCATAAAAGAAATAAAGCGGTCCCATATACATCAGAGTCATCTATGACCATGTCATGCCCTGCCAAAGCCTCCAACAGTAAACTATCGCTTTAAACCTGAAAATACATGCTAAAATGTCAACACGAGGTTGGTGAGTTCACAAGTTTATATAAATAGCAATTCAGTGTAAAAGAGATGTGGACCACAAGGTTTTCGCGTGTGAAAATTCGTTCACATACAAATCAAATTTAGTTCAGGTGACCTCCGCTTCACTCACAGTGACAGGAGAAAAATCAGTCAAATTCAGCTTATTCAGTAAATCAACACAATTTGGACCATAGCAAAATAAATCAGCAAGCACACACTAATGCCGTATGCAACACTAAGCTCAACAACCGAACTAGACAAAAGCATGCCAAAGGCATAAGTACAATAAAGGTGCCCGCGAGTGATAATCCCCAGTCACTCGTGTTAGGAATTATTGAAGTTAGAATATAGATACTGCTGATGGATACTGCTGACAGAATTCTGCTGAAACTTATATGGATTCTGCTGATGGCATAGTTTCTGTGGATATAGTTAATCCGTAGATAAGAGTTTGTTATTTTAGGATAAGATATGTAGAATATCTTCTAGAGTTTAATGAATATTCGTTTCTTGTAACAGAGGTTAGGGTTTCTTATAGTATAAAATGAACCCAAGGTCATTGTATTATGTACGTATCAAAAATATTCTTAGTGAATAATAAAACGATCCATAGAGGATAAAAGTGTTTAGTATATTGTTTGTATTTATATTCCGCAGTAGATACAAGCTCACAGAGATTGTCCATATAGTTTTGCTAGTGATTACATTAGTAAGCTATCGTTCCATTGGCTCAAGATCTATCAAGGGTAGATCCTTCAGGATTATTTGAGGAAAATTGCAATACTTGAGAAAAATGTAAAAGTTGAAATAAACGAATGGGTCATGCCCAATTTTTCTAAAATCTCAACGCTTAGAAAAGATTTGGATAAAGATACTTATACTTATTCAATTTTCCAAACACTAGATACTTATTTCAAAAGTCTCCTTACAATTAAAATTATATTATAAATAATAATAATATTTATAATATAATATTCCTCCACTAACTCTATTAATTTCTCAAAACCTATTTAATTAATTATAAGCCCTAATTAATAAAATACATAATTACCATATTATGCTTAATATATATATATATATATATATATATATATATATATATATATATATATATATATATATATATATATATATATATATATATATATATATATATATATATTCGTTACGTATTATAACAACGAATACGACATACGGATGTTCCGTCACACAAACTCTCACCATACACTTTCACCACGAGCTATCACCAAGAGCCTTTCCATAAACTATTTTTGAAATGTACGTACCACACAACAAGCAAGAAATACACGAGCACATGGTCACGCATAAAACCTTTTTCAAATGAGTCGAGACATTTAAAACAGGAACATTGCACTAAGTCTTACCATACTTGTCTAGGTCACGTGTCGGAGCGGTTGCATTGTAATGTTTGTTGTCTAGCAGGTTGCTATTATTAAGGTGAGTTCATGCCCCCTATTTTTACTCGTTTTACACTATTTTGGGGGAGAATACATGCTCGATTTACTAAATTCAGTATTTGCATTACTTAAACAAGGAATTGTTTACTCGAAAACTTTATGTGCTTTGCTAAATTACTTGTTCGGTTATTCAACCGCATGACTTGACTTATCGTTACAAACTGGATTATTCCACTATGGACACAATTGCTTGAAATGTATATGTGAGTTTATAGCCCCATTTTCTTATAAGTACTGTTTTATAAACCTTGGGGTGAGAAACATGAAAAACAGTTTTCATGGACCAAAACTGAACTTGTTTTTACACACTGGTATGCGAAAACCTAAGTTGTTTGAATCCCACTTTGCCCACTATCGACAACCGTCAATTCCCGCTGGGAAATGCGTATGATATAAATAGATCTATTGGGGGTGACTCCCCCATTCGGTTTGACCGGGTAGGCAAACGTGGACGTATACCATGAAGACCTTTTGCCGAGTTGAAGGATCTACCCTTGATAGATCTTGAGCCAATGGATCGATAGCTTACTAATGTAATCACTAGCAAAACTATATGGACAATCTCTGTGAGCTTGTATCTATTGCGAAATATAAATACAAACAATATACTAAACGCTTTGATCCTCTATGGATCGTTTTATTATTCACTAAGAATGTTTTTGATATGTACATAATACAATGACCTTGTGTTCCTTTTATACTATAAGAAACCCTAACCTCTGTTACAAGAAACGAATATTCATTAAACTCTAGAAGATATTCTACATATCTTATCCTAAAATAACAAACTCTTGTCTACGGATTAACCATATCCGCAGAAACTATGCCATCAGCAGAATCCAGATCATCAGCAGAATCCATATAAGCTTCAGCAGAATTCTGTCAGCAGTATCCATCATCAGTATCTATATGCTGACTTCAATAATTCCTAACAATCCTCCCCTAATCTTGAAGTTGACATGGTTAACTCCAAGATTCTTGATAGAGCTTTAATTCCCAGAAGAAAAGGATTGAATGTGAACTTCAGCAGCAAAGAATCTTTATCAGCAGCATCTCTATGATCAGCAAAAACTTGAAAGCTCCATTCTTTGCAGCAACAAATGACAAAATGTTCATCAAAACATAAGTTTCATACTATTCTCATCACTTCCAGGTGTGCTAACTCCTGTGAGAGGTGAATCATTGAAAATAATGGATTTGATGTCTCTTTACCAATAGCCATTACTACTGGAGTAGCAAAATATTTCAGTTCACAAACTATGGTACACTGATAACCATATGATTTTTTAGCAAATCATCAGCTATAAACGGATTTGAGATGCCTTTACCTGTAGCCATTTGCTCAAGACTAGTCAATTATTTGGTTGATTAAATCACCTTGGTAAATTGAATACCAAATATGGTTATCCACTGCCTTTACCACAAGCCATACACCTGTGGGCTAGCCAATTATTTGGAATCCATAAGGAAAAATCCATGGTTAAATGACAATTATCCAACTCTCAGCTGTTAAGCATGGGTGAGTTGAGAACCCAATAGTTTTTAGCAAACGATTACCGCTATCAATAGATTTGACGTGTCTTTACCAAAGTTGTACCATTTGGACTAGCCATCTTTTTGATGGAATAGTCAACATCATGGTAAGTTGATAACCAGATAAAGTGCGGTGAATAACCAACACCAAAACCTGCATACAACACATAAAATACTATACAAATCTGTTAGGTTTTTATTTTTATTTATTTTATTTTTTTTAATAAGAAAGAAAATAAACAAACAAAAATACAAAATACCATGTTTCAAGGGGCTCTGGCTACCCTGATCCTTGACTTGAACAAGCGAACCAAAGACTCAGCAAAGAGTCTAGCATTCCCAACTGGATCAGGAGGAATCTCCAAATGATGTAGAAGCATTTTCTCCATAAGAGCCACAGTCAAAGGATACTCCCGGTCTATAAACATAGCCACCCTTATACCAGAGGTAGTTTCCAAGACATGAACATAGGGAACAGGATAAAACCTCCAACTTAATACTTTCCACTTGTGATTATTATTCCAAACTGCATAACCAGAGACCCAGAGTCCATGAGCACTTGAAGATCACCCAATAGATATAACCCAACACCTTCAGGAGTATGATTAGCATAATACTTGGTCACCAGGTCATAAAGAGTAAGTAGATCTTGATGATCCACAAGACGCAAAATTTCTTGCAGAAAGGTGAATTGCATAGATGATCCATCAAGCCTATAAATAGTATTAGACTGCCCATTACTAGAAACCTCCCATCTAACCAAGACATTGAAAGATCCCTCAGGCCAATCTTCAATAGACCATTCCTCAAGTAAAGAAGCATCATCAGCATTAAAGTCCAACTCCCTCTTCACATGAGGAGGTTTAGAGGCATTCATTCTAGCCATTCCCTTGGCCCTCCTGCCAGGAATATAGATAGCAGAATGAAGAGAAGAAGATTCATCAAGAGGCAAGGCAGGCTTATGAGTAACTGGGGAAGAGGCATTAGTAACAACTGATGGAGGTGTTGATGAAGGTGAGACAGAGACTGGTGGAGCATCCATATCCAACCTAGCTTGTTTAGCCCTAGCAGCTTCAAGCTCAATGAGTCTAACCCTTTCTTCTTGAATTTGATCCTTATGCATTCGCTGTGCAGCTTCTTCACCCAATCTATCCTCCTTCATCTGTCTTCTGGACCTCTTCCTAGAAGGAATATCTTCTTCTACAACCTTAGCTTTGCCGTTGTCCATAGAAGAAGGACCAACAACAGTTGTATTATCAGCAGAAACAACAATAAAAGGATCAGCAAAAATAAAATGTTCAGAACCAGCAGCATGTGCACCCATATCAGCAGATGAGGGATTATCAACAGAAAGTTGCATAGAGTGTGGATCAACAGAAGTAGTATCACCAATATTAAGCCCATGAGAAGACGATTCTGTATCAGCAGACTGCATACTTGGAAATGACTGATGTGAACCAAGAAGTCTATCCCTGCTGAGTCTAGACTTAATCAAGTTGTATTGGTGAATCAGCTGATCATCTGACAAGGACCAGACATGTGTCCTAGTCCATGGATTATTGTACACTGCACTACTCTGATTCTTTACAAATTCTCGCATCATCTTCTTTTGTTGTGCCTATGTAAGAGGTTTATCCCACTTTGCTTTGGCAATCTTCTCAGCATCAGCTCTCCTTCTGAGTTTCATAATCTCAACCATTCTGGGAGCATAATCAACTTTAGAAACATTATCTCCAAGAATCTCTCTAGCAAGAACAGGATTTGAAACCACTTGCTGCCTAATTTGCATCCAATCAGCTTCATCAAAATTTGGATCAGCAGCATCCAATTCTCTTTGTCTTGCAATAGGCAAAGTAGAAACATACTTGTGTGTAGCAGATTGGATCTTTGAATCATATTTTGCATGTAACTCCTGAGCCAAATTTGAACTTTTCTTCTTATCTTCACATTCCTTCAGAAGGTCTTTCTTGCTCAAGTTTTTCTTGTTCTGATACAAGATCAGCAGCAAAAGATCCAAAAATGTCAGTAGAATCATCCTTAGGAATGCTTGACTCCTCCATATGATCAACATTTGAATCCTGGACATCTAGATCAATAGCACCATCATCAAATCCTTAAATAGCAGAAATAGCAGGCATGTCTTCATCACCAGTATGCTCTTGGACAGATGTATCATCTCTAGAAGAAACCACATATTCTTTACCAGCAACAAAGAATGTTTCTACTGATTCAGTAGCACTAGCAGGGATCTTCTCAGCAGAAACACCACTCATATCAACATCAGCAGAATAGGCTCCAGCAACATCATCACTTGGCTTGTCATTTCCAAGAACATCAGCATCAGGTCCACTAAGAGGCACCCCTGAGTCAGCAACCAAATTCTGAGTATCAACTGACACTTTTGACTTCTTTCCAATATAAGATTTGGGTTGCCTTCTATGATATATGATAGGTTCCTGTGACTTAAGAGATTTAGCAGTGATAGGTGCAGGTGGAGATGGTGGTTGAGCCAAAGTCACATCAGCTAAAACATGAAGAGACTCAAAAGGCATATCTGCCTGCTCATCTTCTGATTCAATCACCACTTGCCTCTTTCTCTTTTGTCCTAGTTGCCTTTCCAAATCTTGAACCTTTGCTGTGAGCATATCTATCTGGCCTTGGGTTCCTTTTATACTATAAGAAACCCTAACCTCTGTTACAAGAAACGAATATTCATTAAACTCTAGAAGATATTCTACATATCTTATCCTAAAATAACAAACTCTTATCTACGGATTAACTAAATCCGCAGAAACTATGCTATCAGCAGAATCCATATAAGATTCAGCAGAATTCTGTCAACAGTATCTATATGCTGACTTCAATAATTCCTAACAAATCCGTCCCGTTGACTATATTTGCAAAACTAGTCCATAATATATTTATCGTTATAAATATATTTATCGTTACTTTTACTTATTAATAATAAGCTTCGATACATAAGTTAACGTTTAGTCAAAATTACTTTCAAAGTCAACAAAAGTCAACCTTGGGCTAAAAATCCATTTATTATACTCATTGGGCCTAATGAGTCCAAAATAGTATTTGTCGATATATATCGTTTCGTTATATGAAAATAATTATCGTAAGTCAAAATATATTTAAAAACTCATTTTCGTCACCCGACATCTATATTGGGCCGAATAGTCCACAGTGGGCCCAATAACTCATTTTTAGTCCGAAAACTATTTAACCTTTTTAAGTTACAATATGCATATACATCGTTAAGTTTCCAAAAATCAATTTAACACGTTCGTCACGATATTTGGTCAAAAAGTCAAAGTTGGGAAAACATGTATTGGGCTCGGCCCAACTGTCACCGAACACCATTTGGGCCCAAACATTAACCTTGGCCCAAAAATCCATTTTAGTGGTTTAATTTCGTAACGAATTAAAATTAAACGTAATTAACACTTATAATTAAGTTATTAATCTCAAAAGTCAAGTGTGGTCAAAACCCACTTCATTCGACCCAAAATAATTATATTTGGCCAAAAATGATTTATTTCACCAAAAATTGTATTTTTATTAGTTAAATACAATTAGTCATGCTTAATTCGGTAAGTGATCCAATATAATCTTTCAAGCATAAATTCCACCATTTCACCACTTGAGCCAAAATTTTATGTTTTTCAAAACCCCAATAATTTCATATTTTTATTGTGAGCCGATTTATACATATATACACATAAGTGTATATTTCGTCTTAAACTCGCGTAGTTAACACAAATTACATTTGTATCATCAAATTAGTACCACAAGCAACAAGATTTACCACACAAGCAAGAAATATCCTAATTTGTATGAATACTTCATAAAAGTCGAGCACTAGCAACAATATGTCAAACCACAGCTTTTTCATTTTATCAAAACATATACATTTAACATTTGGTAACACCATTAGACATCACAAGAACATGATATGAACAAGATTAGAAAAGTTTTGATGATATCTTACAAAGATGATGTTTGTACGTGGCTAGGCAAGACCAAGGGAGACCCAAATTGCTTCAAATTAACCCAAATCACGTTCCGATTACCCCAAAACTCTTGAATTTAATACCCAAATTAACTTGAACTTCACAAATTATTTGTGAATTTTGTGTATGTGTAGGATTCGGCTAAGAAGAGTTTTAGAGGAGATGAGATGATGAAATGATAAGATCTAGACACTTATTTACCCATGCATATGTAAGGTTTACTAGTTATGCTTTTAGACTTTGGACAAAAGAGTGCTTCTTGGATTAAAAGGTAAATTGCATCTGTTATATTTGGGTAAGGTTAGGTGTGGCCTGTTTTAGGGATCCTAGGGGGATCAAATAAGAATTTTTTTGCTCATCGTGGGTGTATCGTGTGTCGGTTTAAGCTTAAATGTAACCGAAGTGTCCCGGTTTGACGTTTTTGGACACGTACACGTAAAATAAAGTTTTTAGCCACGTTTTTGTCAGAAACGTTATAAAATGTCATTACTGACTCAAAAATATATTTTATTGACTTTTACCATAGGTACAGTGGTGTCGGTTCACGTGCAGCGTTGTTTTTCAAAAAATGTGAGAAAGCTCTCAGTAAATTACGAAACTTATCAGTAACTATCCGAAATGGATTAATTTATGTTTACTGACAAAAATAAACTTTTTAATGATGACTGTAAGCTACAGTACACGTTACAGATAGCCGAAATGCTCAGAAATATCCATTTATGCATAGAAATGCCCAAATTAGCTATAATAAATAAATATTTATTATTAAAATTAGTGTGGAAAATTCTGGTTTGTTACATGGATGATGTTCTAATCATAGGCAATTCCTTACCTGGCATACAAACTCTTAAAACAGCTCTTGATCAAAAGTTCACCATCAAAATTCATGGTTTAGCCAAATACTTTTTCGGGATTGAAATCTGCAATACTATAAATGGAACTCATCTAAATCAGAGGAAGTATATTGTCACACCTCGCCAAGGCGGAAACGCGAGGGTGTAACTTCATGGATATCATCAAAACACCTGGTGTCTAAATAGATAATTTCTACATGCACATAAGTAGAGCAAAGTACCAACACAAAGTGTCGTAACAATACCCTAAAAGAAAATAACCAAAACAAATCTCCAAAGGTATCTTCAATAGATATGAAAGTACCAAATGAAAAACATAAAAGTATCGCAATCCAATTCAATCATAAATAAATCCAAACAAAAAGTCAAGTCTCCTCCAATGCAACTAAGTCTCGCCTAATTGCTGCACTTAACTTTAGCCTTAGAACGCTCACCTAAAAGTGATGCTTAAAACGTCAACATAATGTTGGTGAGATTCATAGGTTTAAGACTCACACACAATAGGCAACCAATTCACTGTGATTATAAAATATAGCTGGACAAATAATTATAGTTATCATACAAGCTACATATATTCGCAAATCAACCATCATACAAAAAGGCAACCATTGGGACAGAACGTGCCCCCGATCCAATTTTCACCACACAGAAATTAACTGGGACGGAACGTGTCCCCCGATCCAATCTTATCATCAATTAGGTCGCATGCGCGAGCAACAGGATAAGCATCCTCCCAATTGAATCCCATATAAACCACACAGCATTATAACCACACAACATTATTATCACATATAGCATTCATACGATAACATTATAAGTCGAAGCTTTTAAATCACACATAATCACAGTAACTCAAAACTATTAACACATGTATCATTCCTATCCCAAGTTTAAAACAAAGTAAAAAGTGGGACTATGAACTCACCTCAAACTTTGCAGCTTCCACAAACACAAATTACAAATCTATATAACACAAATAAGTTCACGTTACACATGGCCAAGCTATAAGCTATAACCCATGTAATACACATATGATGGATATCTAAGGTTCATATAACCCACCATGGATCTCCTAGACCCCATACTAAACATCACCAAGTACTAAGGCTCACTAAATCCCTTGCACTTTTAAAATCAGAAACGTAGAATTTTAGGGTACATTCGCCCACATGAAATAATAACTTTAAAGGGTCAATAACTCACACCAAAAATTTACCTTAGTCCCTTGGATGTACACAAGCTACTACCAGAAGGCCATGGTCTAAAAACACACACAAGTACCCTTCATAAAATCAAACTTAAAAACTATCCAGATTCGGATCTGAACGCACACCAAAAAGTTTTAATTAAATTAAAATACTTCTACAAATTTTTATCGCAAATCCTTCGCGTGGGAGTCTAAGTACATATGAAACTTAACTCAGCCAGAAGGGCTAAGCTAAATCTCACTTTTTCATCCACATCTCACTACCAAACTTATGACCTAAATTTGTCCCGGTTTTACAGCTTTGACACCTTAACAAAGAAAAATCAAAAGACTAACTTCCGGACCTCGAAATCGATCGTGGCCAGACTTTTTGGAAAGCTCTTTCACTGAACTTCAATTTAGACTAAAAATTCGTGATCTAACTCATCACCATCTATTAAATACCTTCGAATCTTTACAGCACTAATTTTCTGTCCAAACCCTAACGTGTAAACTAACGCGTTTTACGCTCAATTCTCTTAACCAATCATCACACTATTATCAATTAATGATTCTAACATGTTTTACATAATAAATTTACAGAAGTTTATAAACCCTAAATCCATCATACTTAATATTACATGAATTTCAATAATTAATTAATTAATTGAACATAGGGTTTAAGGATTTTACCTCACATGTTTACATCAATAAACATACATTCAAGGTTGTATGTTTTACTTATTAAATCTTTCAAGTAAAGTTTCATTCCAAGTTATAACTTAACACTAACTTATATAGAATGTTACTTCCTATATGTTATACAACATATATGATTTAAGTAAGTAAACATAATACTCCCACTAGCTTTCAGAATTATTTAGGAATTATCTTATTTTAAATTATAAATCAAAACATGGATTTAATATTTAAACATAAGACTTATCTCCTTGATGCATGCATTTCTCCATACTTGGATTCTTACATTTTGTATACTTTCAAAGATGACGTGAACTCATAAAACTCTTAATTACTTATCATCCTCGCTTAAGTAATTATACAAGAAAGAGTTTTATAATCCATTGTCAAATTTCATATTCATAAAAATGAGTATGACAATTACCATCTTTGTTTCTTTAATGTGCTTAGGAAAGAGTATTCAATCATAGTTAATTACTTAAGTATGATTAATAATCTTGTCATAAGACATGCATTAAAATATGTATTCAATTTCGTCCATATGATTCATTACACAAAGATTTAAACCTCTAGGGTTTTTCTTCTCTTGAAGAAACTCATCTTCATTAAGATAAACCAAGTTTTCAAAGTTGACTTATCTTTATGGACAGCATCTTAACATTCATAGTATGAGCAATTTACCATAATTCAATATTTAGTAAATGCATCATTATTATTAACAGGCTTACTTTGATCCTGTAATTCATATTTCTCAGTATATCAATCAAATATCTGAGACATCCCTATGGATCTATGAATGAGAATTTCATCATGTTGAGGTTTAACATTTACAATGTCTAGCCTCATCATGATTTTCACTAGTGTGGTTTTAGAAGATTATGTATTTTGTAATTTTGATCTTTCAAGATCTGAACAAAACTCCCACTTGCCTTTTGTAATTTATCATAAATACTTTATCAAGTTGAGCAACACTTAATCGTTCTCTTTTGGGATATTACAAAAATATTTTACCATTCCTGACTCTTGTTTGTTAAAACTACTTATTAACAAAATCAGGACTTCATTTTAAGACTTTAATGTAATTCATCACATTCCATAATTTTTGGTGTCTTATTTAATCTTTTAGGTTGGAGTCTTATTGAGTATATTCAATCATACTCAATTTTCTAACCTTGATAACTTTTTGGAAGAAAAAAAATCATATTTATCTTTTAATCAAACAATATTACAAGATTTTGATTTTTCATAACTGAACACACCACCAACTTGTGATGTTTCATTAGAACTAGTTATTGTGAGACAAACTAACAATATGTAAGATAAACTTATACTCCTTTTAGGTTACCTATTTACCCACTAAGTCAACTTAATGGTATAATAGAATTTCCAAGCCGATTGCATGCTATATAACATAAGTACCTTTTGAACAAGTCACTTCATGTTCATGTCTTAAGAAGACATAAACTGTTATATTCCCACTATACGTTATAAATCATTGATCAACTCAATGATTTCTTGTTTAAAACATAACAAGTTAACGTCTTACTTTATTATAAGTCTTGTAATAATTAAAAGACTTTATAATTATAAGAAGATATAAACATATATAACTAAAGTATTTGTGTACACCATTTGGTTTCAATAGTAATTTCAAGTTAATTTACTACTCTATTTGTTTATGTCATTTTATGAATTATCCAACTTAAGAAACTGCAAACTCACATAATTCAATCACATCAGTTGATCTTAGGGATGAGCATGGTTCTGGAACCGGTTGGAACCGGAACCGGAACCGGTGAATCCGAGAACCGATTTTTCTAAAAAGTGAGATCCGAGAACCGAACCAAATATAGTTTTTGGTTCCGGTTCCGGTTCTTTTGGATCTACCTGTATAGGAACCGCTTTTCTATTAAACTAATAAAAAAAAATTAAAAATTTGCAACCATTTACATTTAAGCAAATAACAATTAAGATTTAACAACTAAACCATAAACTCGAATAGTCAATCATTCTATAATTACTTTCACTTGTTCATATTTTTAACAAAACAATAATACATAACAATCCGGAAAACAAAATAAAATAACTTAAAACTTTGTTCATATCTGTTAGGCAAAGTATTAATAAAACTAAAAGTGTTACGTGATGATCATGTGGCTAGATGATGATGATAGATAATAAATAATGTATTAATAAAAGGGCTAGCAAATTTTAGCATGGTGAACATGTAAAAGCTAATCGAATGCAAATAAAAATAAAATACAAACTTACTCCTATTATTTTGATAATGATGAGTGATCTTGGAATATTATTAGGTTTAGATTGATTATTGATTTGTGGATGTTTCAGTAAATTAAAGATTAGGGTTGAGAGTGTTTAGCTTGATGGCTAGTTTATTATTATTATTATTATTATTATTATTATTATTATTATTATTATTATTATTATTATACGTAGGATTTGATTAATATTTTGATAAGAAGTAAAAAAAATTACATATTTTTATAATTATTGGATCTTTGGTTCCGGAACCAAGAACTGGTGGAACCGATCCGAACCGAACCAAGAACCGAAAAATCTCAAAATCAAGAACTGGAACTGGAACCATTGGTTTTGGTTCTGGTTCGGTTCTTCATGGTTCCGGTCCAGTTCTCGGTCCGGTTCCGGTTCTTTGGTTCTTTTGCTCATCCCTAGTTGATCTGCTAGTAATAAAAGGGAGGTGATTTGCACACCAAACTTTTTTATTCTTGCACCACACTTTGCGCATTACAGTGTTGTATTGTGTACTTTTTGTGCATTGCAGTGTTGTACAAAATGGTGTATTTAACAAAAAAAATGGTGAGCGAATCAAACCCCGTAATAAAATCATGTAGTTTACTCTTCTATTGCAATCTAGCCAGGTTACACCCTGACGTAAATTGTAAATTCAAGTGTTTCTTTTAATTTGAATATCATAAAACATACAAGTAGTCTTTATTATAATCATGACACATGTTCTACATAAGATAATCTTACACATTAAATGCATAAGTCCTATTAGAATATAGATCTCTTACCTTGCAATTAAGAGAATCCAATAATTATATTTTTATGTATTGTTCCGTTGCACACAATAAAAAATTCTCCCACTTGTGCATGAAACAATATCATGTAGTATATAAACAACACAACATACATTTGTTCAGTGAGTCAATATGATTTGTGTCAGAAAATAACAAGTAGATGTAGGACTACTTTGTCTTGTCAGGAAACACACATGGCTATCCTAAAATCATGAGTGTCTACAATTAGAAAGTAATTATCTTGAAGATAATATGGGCTACTACACAGCAATTAAAGCTTGTAGCTCCCACTGAATTTAGAGAACATAACAATAACTCCATATTCAGTAACACAACACAACGCTCCCACTAGATTTGACAACATTGTAAGTGTTTCATAACCAGTGAAAACAATTTGCTTGCTTTTACTTTCCTACACTTTTTGAAAAACCTATACGTAATAATTACTCGGGTTCTAAAAATGTGTATTCTACTATGTATATGATGGATTATCCATCAATGATATTAACTTGAAGAATTTTGACATGCAGCTTCTTCCTTAATAGGCCTATTATCCTCATAATGGTATGTAGCACCTTTAAAGCACAACAACTAGATAAAATGCTAGCTTGCCTTTTAACAATTTTCGGTAATCTGTCTAGCTTCTAATAACTCATATTTCCATTTAACCAAATGTCATGTTTGTTATAGAAGAATTCATTCACCAAATTAGAGTAATGAAATTTGTATGGAGAATAAGATGTGCAATATCTAAAATATTAAAGATTGCTATGAGTTATATATTAGAATGTAGACAATTCTAATGTTCCTGTCATACCTTTCTAAATCATAAAAAGGAATAGGATTGAGTCTTATTCTTCTCTCATGGAAAATAGACTTTGTGTCTTTTCAGTAAATTTTTCTCAATCAAACATTATGTTTGAAAGCAGAATTAGATCAATTTACCAATTTAAGACCAAAAATCATTTACGGTTTTAATGTTGCATTAATACATTGAAAAGAATTACAAAACTCAATTTTAGTATTTTCGATAATAAAATTTTCAAGAAAATTAAATACCCATGGTTCATAATCATATAACCATTTAATTTTCACTGAAAAACTAGGATCCAAATTGACATAGGTTCATCACATCAGTTGATCTGCTAGTGATGACGGTATTCAATAAGGTACGAGTCGAGCCTCAATTGGCACTATTCAATTGCAATTCCTAGAAAAGATGGGATTTACATATTTGCCAACCGCAGTTGCAATGTAAGCATGTTTTATCCCCATCTTATGCCTTGAGTGATCAGATCTCACTATCAACTCAATTAAGTTAACCAACTTAAGAAACTGCAAACTTACATAATTCCATCACATCAGTTGATCTGCTAGTAATGAAATCATGTAATTTTCCCTTCCATTGTAATCTAGCCAGGTTACGCCCTGACGTAAACTACAACTTTAGGTGCTTCCGTTTCATTGGATGACATATAACTTAAATTTAAAGGTAGTAGTTTTGATGTGTGTAATCAAAATATGTACAAAGATGTCATGCATTCATCTTTTATCATATGTTTCATGTAAAAAAAAAAACTTTTACTCATTAGTTTCTTTACGAGCTTAAATCTACAAAGTTTTAATTGAGGCGTTGAGAAACTTACAACTTTGCCTTAAATTCTTCGTATGTAATGGTTGTTGGGTGAAACTAAATTTGACGCACAGGCGAGCATAGAGATAGAATGGAGTCTCTCTAAGGCCACAATTTAATGCGAAGCCACCTTATACCCACTTTATAGTTTGTCAAAATTAGCTTTACCGTCCAACCATTTAATACAGTTGCGATCAATCAATTAAAAGTTCAAGATTATTAAAGCTCAAAACAAGATTTCACCATTATTAAGTCCGGTTTATAATTTTATTATGAAATTACCATTTTGCTTAGTATCATGTCACAAACATATATAAACAAATAGTAATTAAATAAAACAAATAAACAACTTAAATAATGAACATGCAAAATCAATCAATTAATACACACAATTGATAATGATACACGATTTACATTAGGGTCTACCCTAATTACATAATTAATTAATTTTAGTAATCTTCACATGTTAAACATTTACTAAAAAAAACTTATTAATTATAACAAATCGCATAATCAAAGCATGAAATAAACATAACACGTAACAATTACTACAAAATCATCATAATCCATAACAACACATGCATGGTTTGTCATGATACCCACATAGCACTTATTATAAGCATATAATCAAGTCAAAGATCGCATAATCAAAATGGCATATAACAAATATCCATTAAAATCACATAAAGATTACATGCAACCTAGGGTTTCTACAAGTTTTTACAAAGTTTAAAACCCTAATTTTTTTCTTAAAAAAATAGTAGTCGACCTATACAAAAATATTTAGGGTTTACAAAATTTTAAAAACTATGGAACACCATAACATGTAATAATCACAAACGATTCAATTTTATGTGTTTCGGCAATTAATTACAACGTATTAATGGCTCATGATGTCACTGTTGGAATATGTAAATCATAACAATTATATAAAACATAAAACATCATCAAGCAACGCAGCGGAATATAGAATCAAATACATGTAATAATAATTAACCGAATTTAAATGATATGCGTACCTTGGTGATTTCTAGCCAAACAAGAAATCAAATAACAAGAACGAGTAAAACCCTAATAAGGGTTTAGGCAATCGACTTTTAGGGCAAGTCGAAAAGGGAAATAAGCTAACAAAAGTATGTTAGATATTCGCTCTTGTACACACGTATTAGTAGCGTTTCAATGAGAAAAACTAGGTTCTTGAATCACAATAGATTTACCAAACTCTTTGTAATGTTCAAGGTTACTCACAAATCCCTTATCTTGGGGTTCCGTTCGTTAACCTATGAACCAGAGGAGAAAAGATGAAGTTTGGCCTTCTATTGAGATTAAGTGTACAAAGGGATGAATACATAAGGATGTACGTATAACCTTATGGTTGAGATCAAGTTTACTATGGTTTCCGATGTAGGATACCCATAGTTCGGCCACAACAAGCCCAAGAAAGGATTTCTAGAACCTTCTCTTGGCTTGTTTCCTTCTTTTCATATCTCGTTGACATTCACCGACCGTTTAGTCAATTCCATTAATTACTTAACGCTTTTTAGTCGTTTATTGTGAATTTAATAATTAATCATAACTTAATATATTAATTATTAAAACATTGAAACTCATACGCAATGTGTGCAATCCTGAAGTCTCGTGTTCGAGTTCGAACATATTCATTAATTTTTATCCGTTACTTCTAATACTTATATACTAAATCCCTAGCTTAACCTCTAAGCCATCCCAATCCTTTCCTAATTACACTATTCGGCAGACCTATCAAAACCATGGGCTTGTGGGCTCGTTTTAGACTTTAATTAATTACTAGTATAACATGTCAATTACATTTAAATTAGTTAGTCCGTTAATTAGTTATGCGTCTCAGAGGCGGACCTACGGCATAACTATGTGGTGTCCAAGAACCACCTTGGACATCAAATTTTTTTAGAAGCAATATAGTGGATAATTTTAAGACCCACCTTAGAAACTAACGGGGAACCACCTTGGATCGTTTCGGAGAAAGAAACAAAGAAAACGAAAGAAATAAAATATATAGCTGAAGAATCCACGGGAAATTGTTGCAGGAGTGAGTTAAAGAAGATGAAGAGTACTTTTTTTTTTTTTTTTTTTTTTTCTTTTCTTTTTTTTTTAATGATGTATATTTGTGGTTCGAAGTGTAGCACGTGGGCTTAGGATATACTAGTAGTACGTAAAAGTCTACTGTATATTTTTTTTCTTTTTTCTATTTTTTTAATATCGTTTTATATATCTTTTTGGAGATTTTATTATTTTCTAATTTCTAATCATGTAATGTCTAACAAGTTTACTGTTTATACATTTCAAATGTTGCCAAAATATATATTTTTTTTTTAACTTTTATATGTAGAGAGTTACCCCTTAAGATATTTACTGTTATATCGATTATTTGTTGATTAAAAGTCAAACTTTTCAAACTACCTCGCAAGTATTATGGTGACCGGTATCATTAGACTTCCACAATTTATAATATATGGCTAAGTCGGGTGACCCAATAGTTTTCAGCTAACGAATTTATACTTTAGACATTTCGTTTGGACTTTCAAGCTTTAAAAATAAGATTGTACGTAAGGAGTAAAAAGTTATTCTCTTTGTTATACACCTATCATGATTTTATTGTTGCAGTTATACTAGATATAATGCCCGCGCACGCGCGGGGTTTTTTCTTAAATTTTGTTTATTAGAAAACAAAAAGCTTATTTATTTTATTTTTTTAATTATGGTTCTTAATAGTTATAATATCCGTGCACACACGAGATTTTGACATAAATTTTTATTTAGTTTTTTTTTAACAAATGTACTCAAAGGTGAATTTTAGATTACATATGCTAGCTCACCTCATCTAGGTTGTCAAGTGACTCGGTAAAATAATGTGTTTTTAATTCACAAAAATAAATTACCTTTTTTATCAAACAAAATTCATATTTGAAGTCCTATTGTAGCTCCTTGAAATATTTGAGGTCAATTCGGCATTTAATTTTGACGATAATTAGCCAAGCAAATGGTTTAACCTTGTCACGCCATAAAATTGAACAATAAAGATAGACATGGATCATCAGAATTTAAAATGATAATCATTAATATTTTTAATAGAATAATTTTTATATATTTAAACCTTTGAAATGACTCGGAGATACCATTTTCCTTTATTATATATAAAAAGGTGAAATTAATTTCATAGATGTTAGCAAAATTAAAAAGATATCACACAACCACATACATAATTACTAAAAACATTAAAATACATACGTGTGTGGTTTAAAATGTTGATCTAAATACGGTTTCGAACATCCTAATTGCTTTATTTTATACGATACATTCTTGGGGCTAGAAAACATGCTATTTACCATGGATGTGTGTTTGTATTTGTTGTTTTTCCCGCAAGTACTTCCCTGCGTAACTGCAACACCAATTGAAACCCAAAATCCACCTATGTCTCCTCTCCCTCCTTTGTCAAAGACGATGCATGGTTTCTGAACACACAACAAATGTGATTATCAAAGCAACCAAAAATATATAAGATGCAAAAAGTATAGATTAATGCACCCATTAATATAGAAGTTTAGGCACATTTGTTGCTTATTCTTAGAAAATGCCACTGTCACATAATTATAGGTAAAAGTCACATCAGTCCAGAGCCTATGGCTGCAATATCTTTAGGATAAGTGTATAAAGGCTAGATAGTTTGACCTTGTGAAAAGGAGAAGTCACTTTTTTGCGATATATATATATATATATATATATATATATATATATATATATATATATATATATATATATATATATATAGGGAATATATTAGCTACAATTTATTGTAGCTAATTAGCTACAATTTTGCACTAAAAAATGTGGGTCCCTGATTCTTTTGGTGGGTCCTGATTTTTTTCTGTGGGTCCCTGATTCATTGCTAGTGTATTTTTGTGAAGGATTGTAGCCAATTGGCTACAAAAATTGTAGCTAAGCTATCCCCATATATATATATATATATATATATATATATATATATATATATATATATATATATATATATATATATATATATATATATATATATTTGTGTTAATTGAGACCGAAATCGTAGGGGATTTCTACCCCGATGGGCGGGCATGACTTATAAGCCCTCCCGGACATATAAGCCAGCCCCGTGCTGGCATGTCTTATAATTATCGTTGACGTAATTTACTATAGAAAAAGAAGGTGGGTAATCATAAACCGGAGGCTCACGTGGTGCCTGTAGGTCCTCAATCTCAGACATTATATTGATATTAATACCTATCTTCATGATTTGAATAGCCATCTCAACATTTTCATTGATTCCGACTCGTGTCCATACTTATATACGTTTGAAAAATACATTCAAGGTTATAACAATTGTTACTAAAAATACATTAATGAATCTCATAACCTCCCTTAAATAATGATTTTCAAAGATGCCTTTGTTGTTTATCTTCTGGATGAATAAAAGTTTTGCAAAATGGCATATTTACCTCCATAGCAAAAATTACCCAAAAAAAAAAAAAAAAAAAAAAAAGTTGTATTACCTTATTGCACTTTGATACAACATAAGAAAATCTAAGCATTATGTCTTCAGTTATGTATCCCTGGTATGACCAACCACGAATAGTGTGGGTTTTATTATCGAGGAGCACAAATTGAGAGGTTCATTCACTATTAGATTTGTAGGTAGAAAGTGGAAATACAGGTTGGTAACTCTAACTGCTTAATAAAATGTGTTTTAGTAAACAAAACTAAAGATAACAAATTATTAATTCATTCCGGTAAAGTAATGTAATAAATGGATTTAAATTTGGTTTTAAAAGTGTCAAAATATTATTGAGAAGATGCCAATGAGACTAAAAAGAGCAATTTAATGAAGAGAATACGAAGAGCCATTGTGACTTTGTGTGTGTGTGGGGGGGGGGGGGGGGTGGTTAACCTATGTATACAAATTGGTAAGTCCACTGTATGTCAACTTGACTATGATTCAGTTAAAACTTTACATTGTAACTATAGAAAACATAATTTGGATTAGGATTTGGACATTACCCTATACCTTAAGTGGCCTGAACTTATATGACCCACATTTAATCTCTATTTGAAATGCTGAATACATAAGTTTACCAATGAAGCTTAAGGTCTACTAACAGGATACAAATGTTAGAATGCGTGAGCAAGATAAATGGAATGACTTTAATAAGAAGAATTATACATCATTATGAAAACTAAAAGAGTGTTCTTAAACTATGTTCATATTTGTTGCCTTGTTGGTAGACAACAATATTTCAGTTTAAAGACTTTTCATTCAAAATATTCTCAAGTTTTATGTGTGTATATAATACTGTAGTAGTTACTCAAATATTGCCATGTAAACTACAGTAAGACACAAAATGAGCATTGTATTAACTGATATTACATGGTTAGGTAATATGATATAATTAGACAAAGTTTATTTGGTTTATGATATAATGACCTGTAAGTGACAAATAGTAAGTGCATTCATTCATGTGTAGTAAGCTCAAAACACGCGTAAATTAATACATATACAAACATACAATTTCAGTTTAATACAATTTATAATATTGCCGCTAATAAATGAGCTAGTCATTGGTATCAATATCTCTTAATTATGCGAATTAATAGAACTATAAAAGCAACCTTAGGCATAGCTTAGAGTGACTACCTGTAGGACACCCATCCATCGTATCTGATTGATGCCAACTCCAACGCGTCCATGGAAGTAACCTAGAGGCACATACCAGCAATTAGTTTACGGCTTAAATTCCAACATAAACCTTGATATGTAGTAGAGTATGAGGGCCTGAATACATTCAAAGTTTTTATGTCATGAACCGTGTGCGGAACATATCAAAAACCAACTCACATATAAAGAGGGTGTTTGAGTTTGATTATTAAATTTGATCATAGGACGTAATTTCGCATAATTAGGCAAACCATGCTTCATTTGAGAATTTCTTGCGAGTCTGGGTACTGGCTCTGTACTATTAAAAAGTGAAACATGTTACCCTTACCATGATTAAGCAAAGAACTAAAATAATCAAGAGTTGTACCTGATGTTTTGAGGAATTTGATCCCTGCGTTATTTTCCTCGGGTCAAAGTTACTCATTTATGTTGGGTACCAATGCCACCGCCATTCTTGAGACGGCCCGCCTCTCATTGGAACCGTGTCCCTATTTTTTCCTTCTTGTGGACCCATCTTGACTTGTTTGACTGTTTGGCCACCTGTTGCAACATCTCGTTTTCATAATGTTCAATATCTTTTAGAAATGGTACAATGCAATTCTCATAATCTAAAAAGCCACAAGCTAATAAGCTAATAAGCCTCAAGCTTTTCTAAATTTACGTAATCTCTTAAGCCTAAGCTAACACACACCCCATTGGTTATCACAACCAACCATTTTCTTATAACATACTTAACGATCAACAATCAGAAGCCTATATATAAAGTTCAAATATAACAGTAAAAAGGTGAAATGGGTATACCTGAGGGAGTACAGCCAAAGCTTTGTGTCGAAACATTGACTGCTTTTTAAAAAACGTATTATCTGATCGTTGCTCAATGCCTAAGGGGGTGTTTGGATTAGCTAATTTTCTGGACTAATGAGCTTATTTAAAATTGAAAAAGCATTTAAGCTTAATTTATCTAATGAGGCTGGGGGAATGGTGGAACCACCTGGGGTTGTCCTTGAGGGTGTGGCCTTGAACCTGATTACCCACCATTTACAAACCCATCTGCTCGTTTGTCTAACCGCAGCTCCTCATGAGTGTATGGGTGAGTAATCTTTACTGTTTGCCGTGCACCACCAAAAATTTGCAATCGGTTGTTGATATTGTGGTCCAAGCCCCATTCCTGTTCCCATATTTCCATGCTGAGGAGGATCCAAATGGAATGTGAAGTTGAGATTGATGATAAGGCATTGCATGGGGATAGAAGGCATTGGAGGACCAGTTGGCTTCTGCGTACGGGCTGCAACGGGGAGAGCTTAGTACATATAAATAAAGAGTACAAAATAACCCTCCACAATCTTGAAAAATGAAAAGTTTATTATGAGAAATTCATTCCAGTGAAGTTATACAAATTAGAACACTTATATAAAAAGCTTTTTTGTTTTTATCCTTCCTTTTTTCACTATATGTTATGTTAGTCAAATGTATGCTTGAAGCTGGAATACCACTTTCAATGACACATTCGATCGAATACATACCGGTACTAACCACAAATTTAAACCAATCCTCTTTAACCATACAAAAAAAATTACACTTTATACCCATTTTTGACATCTGATATATTACTTTTACTTCAAAAACATGTACTTCTTTTTCATAACACGAAATATATAATAGATTTTGTCCTAACTTTAACAATGTTAGAGTAGTTTCATTAACATCGAAGTACATCGAGTCACATCCAGCAAGGGGTCCGAGAGCAGATTTAATCTCATCATTGACCTGCACACTACCATGAGGCCATCAATTAGTAAACCAATTATTAGAAGATTTTCAACATCAAGTGTGCACTGAATTGCTATCATATTCTACAGCTTATAGCCTTGGAGCCGGAATGCAACTTGGGAGGCTCTTACTCTAAATTCAGCTTGCTTGGCTACTACATTTAACACATATTTACTTCTGCAAAGTCTCTCTCAATGCCAATTCTCAATTCTTGAAGAGGTTAGAGGTGTGTGATTGTGATGTGTTTTATGTGTTCATACATTTTGTTGAAACTAAATTAGGATATACATATAGTACTTTAGTAGTATTAAAATAGCTTTGTTGAGAATAAAATGTAGAATTAGCTCCTCCTTACTAAATACAATAACCTAAAGAAATCGTAAGTTAAGAGTAAATATAACGAACCTTAAGATGTAATTTCTCACACCCCTTGAGTAAGTTCATCTAATATATTTACAACACTCGCAACCTGACATAAAGTAAAAGTTAAAGATATTAGTATTAACCAAAGAGCATCATCGATCTTTAACATGTACTCCTGTATAGAAAGGTAGCCTACTCATTTATTATCCCAAGTTGCTAAGGTCTCTCGAAGGTATATATACAGAGACGGTGGAAATTTCTGACTTACCGAGATGGCGGTGTAACAGGCACGGACATCTACTTGACTACTTCACCACCATCATGCATATTGAATAATTTTTTTTAACACATTTGGTACATTGTTATTTTAAAATTCAAAGGAAACACAAGTTGTGGCAAGTCAACACAACTCAACCCTGCCCATTTTATACCTGCTTTGACCCGCCCGTTTTGCAGCCAATAACTAAAAGCTAAAGTTTTGATCCATATTCCCCAACTACTGAAGAAATATGATTTGGATTCAAACCCGTCTCATTTTGTTACTAAAATCCTACAACTTCACACAACTGCACCAAAATCTCAAGCTATCGAGAGGAAAAATAGGATAATGAGTTAAGTATGTCGCCATAAGCTTCATGATGAGTACTTGTAACATGCATTCTGCAGGCCCATAAATTTAATGTGATGCTAATACTTAGTTTATTCTTTAAAGCTATAAATTACGCAAAAACTAATAAGGTCCAGCACACCAGACTCTTTGCCTTTTGTAAAATTAAACTGAGGCCATTTTAGACTCTTCAATGCATAACTGCTGTCGCATATATGTATCTTAGTCTACCCTAAGTTTCTTTGTAGACTTCAGGTCACACTTTATGAAGTGCTATTAGACTCTGTGTAGACTTCAGCCCTTTACACTTAGGGTGACATTGTGTGGGCTGAAGTCTACCCTAACTGAGGCCATTTTAGACTCTGGTTTTCTACTTCCCATCTATAGTGTAAAGGGCTGATGTTTCTTAATAGCAACCGAGTTTCAACTTGAGCACTTAAGTTCCTTTTAGAGATTACACGACGTTAATAATAGTATACAATCTTAACTACCATTACGGATAAAAAAAACAAAAACTCCATATCAAAACCCATATAGGCCATATCAACGCATTTACAATAGGCGCAGCACAAACCACATCAGTATATGTATCCAGTAATACAATTTGCATGTCAAATCTTCACAAAGCATAAGAACTCACTTGTGTCAGATTGTTGACTTGAATATTGAACTTTTGGGTAAAAACAAATGATTAGAGAAACTGAGAAACTTAGTTTGGGGTTTTAACTATAACTTACCATTATATAGCCACTCAGACTTGTTACGTGCATCTATTTTTCGCATTATAACTTACCGTTGGGTCCAATGACAAGTTTTAAATGAGAACCCGGCTTGCATACCAGGTGATTAAATGTCACAAAGTTGCGTAACTCAATCTCCACTATATTCCCAGGTAAACAATCACCCGCTCCCTTGATGTTTTTTTTTTTTTTTTTTTTTTTTTTTTTTTTTTTTTTTTTTTCCTAAAGGGAACCGAGAACCCAATATATGTTCAAATCATGTAAGCGTATTTAAGTAGTTTCTTAAATATTTTCCCCTTTAGCACCTCCGCCTCATGGGTTTGCTCTTGGTACAAACCCATACAATGTATCAAAACGCGTCCCACAAGTGAAGCTCAAGTTCATAATCTAAATACCCAAGTTCTCCTCGGTTCATGGGCAATGTGGGACACGGAATATTCGAGAACATATCCCACAATACAGAAGTTAATCTCGACTATAAAAAAGAATACAAAGTAAACTATTATCGGTCATCCTATACTCAGCTGCATCATCCATAAAACTCAAAATGACCCTTTACAAAAATTTCTAAAAACATACAACCCTCATCTTAAAATGCCTTAAGAAAGTACAAATTCTAGATTGTCTAAACAAATACAAAAGGATTTAAGTATAATACCTAGCATTCAAGTACTTGTTCCTACAGCTCTATACTCAAGATGTTCACATATAATAAGTATATATCTCTCATAGCTAACAACAATTGCTATAATAGATTCTAATAGAAAGAAAAATGAATCAAGGTTTACCTTTCGAGCAGCAGATGTTGGTGGCCTAAACAACATTAAACCACCGTCGACACATAGTTGATTACGGAATAACTTACAAAAAGATGCATTATTAATTTATTACTCTATGCTGCATATATCTACACTACATTATTCAGATGGCATCACATGTATACCCGCCACATATTTGATTCAAGATTGCCTTCTAGTACATGACTTAAAGCTAGTGCATCAAATTTGATGACCTAGTCTTCTAAGAACTGATGTTGGAAAGAACACAAAACATTGATTTTTTTGGCATATTTTTTTAGGTATAAAAACAAACACTTGGTGTGCACACATAATAAACACCTTAATTCATCAATTAAACTAACAAAATAAAAAACCCATAATAAACTAACAAAATAAAAATCCCATAACACAATAAAAATCAAAACTATAATGGGAATATATTATGAAAATTAATCGAATCATGTCAATTTTTCAAAATCGAAAAATTAATATTGATTTACTTACACAATGGAAAGCCTTTGAAACCCTAACATTAAATCATATTCGGAATATTAATTTTTCGTTGATCGATGATGATGATGTGTGAGATCGAGCAACGCTAGGGTTCAGATGTGCCTGTATGTTCTTGTGAATAGAGGTGGATTTTTAGTTTCTTAAAATTTCAGCTTTCAACCTTAAACTTTTTAAATTTTACCCCATCTTTTTAAAGTTTTACCTTTTTATATTTTTGACACATATACTTTTTACCTTTTTTGTTTCAAAAACGGAAGTAAACAAAAATTTAGCCAAATCGGGTAACATGTCGTAATTTTTAATTTTTAAAATTTAAAAATTGTAAAAAATATTACCAAAATAAGTATGATTTGATTATTTTGAAATGAAAAGTCCCCACTAGGGGTTTTATTTTATTAGGTAAAAGAGGTGTTATGTTGTACCGACCCGACTCGACTCATTTAGTAATCCGATCGACCCGGGTGATTTACCGCCTTGACTAAAAAAGGGGAACCACCTTAGGTTTTGTCTTAGGTCCGCCACTGATGCGTCTAACGGTTGATTAAATAATTAGCATGAAAATTTTGTCTGAAGATCGAAAGATTGTTAATGACTTTAAATAATGGTCATTTTCTTTTTTTTAATATATTATTTGATTTAAATATTGTCTAAGGCCCATTAAGTTATACTGATGTAGAATTGTTTAGACGGTAACAACTGAAAAAGGAAGTGTTCTAGTAGCATGACGTATAGGTGGATTGGTGTTAATTGAAAAGAATATAATGTT
Source organism: Artemisia argyi (assembly GCA_030686995.1). Lineage (NCBI taxonomy): Eukaryota > Viridiplantae > Streptophyta > Magnoliopsida > Asterales > Asteraceae > Artemisia > Artemisia argyi. The sequence continues at coordinate 51,911,376 of CM060695.1, forward strand.
ATATGATTATGACATGCAAATTTGCCAAGCTTAATATCGAACTACTTTTAATAATTGGGGAATAAAATGCTCTTTTAATGTTATTTTATCCATGTTTAGTTTTAAGTTATTTAGCAAGACCATGTGTTTCATGCAAATCAAAGCTTTCAGCAGCCTTCACTCTTTGAAAAGTCTTAACCAACTCCGCATGATAGACATTTTTAATTTTTACTCTTATAATTTGTGGATTTTGTAGAAGCAGTTTGTATGTATAGACTAATCGAAGTTAAATTTAAAATTTATGCATGTTTATTAATAATCGGGTTTGTATAGACGCGTTGACAGGCATACAAAAACAAACAAGAAAAAAATGGGAAACAATATTTTGGAACGTTAAGGAATGTTATGACAATTTGAGTGCATCTTCGGACAAAATCTATTGTTTCAGTTAACAAAAATGCAATCAAAAAACAATAGTTTTGTTCGGATATTGTTGATCAACTATCATTAGCTTTTTATATTCTTCATAACGTAATCTCTAGCTAACACGTCCTCTATTGATCGAGACACCCAAGGTACCCGAGTAGCCAAATGGTACAAGAAAAAAAATGTTACTCAATCATCATGGTCTGATGGTAACATTTGTTGTCTGCTACAACAAAGAATTCTACCGAAAGTACAAAAATGTTCGTCTATACTTTGTAAGAAACAAAGATGACAGATGAAGATGTTGATTACTTAGATCCTCCATATTTATATATCCTCAAAATTTTGTAACAAATTTCTGCGTTTTTTTATAAGTTTGTAGAACCTTTATGATTTAAAAAGAAAAATAAAATAAAATAAATAAAGCAAAAAAATAAAAATAAATAAATAAAAGAAAAACCCGATATGCCTAAGAATATTTTGGGTTGGCCCAATATAGGTAACTTGGTCGTAACATGTCAAACGCAGTACATGTCACGTCATGCCACATCAACTTTAACACCACCACTCGCACCACAAAAATAACCATCCTTAATAACGTTGCCATAACTACCCTTTTTAGACCCACAAATACATCATTTTTAATAAAAAAATCTCTCACAGACACACACAACCAACTCTATGGCGTACGCCACAGAATTGGTGTGCGTTGCGACACCACCATGCAACGGTGTCATAACATGGCTTTGGTCCTATAACATTTGCTTGGCGCAAGGCCTTCGCGTCATGATACCCGCACTCTAAGTAAGCCTTTTTTTTCAAAGGTGCATGAGCATCACATTCAAAAGTAATTGATCTGTACACATTTGTTATGTATTGATATACACCAATCCATTATTTAGATTGTTGTATACAAATCACATCCTCATTTACAAGACCTATAAAACAATAAACTCATTTAAAACACAACATCAGCTAGTATTAAGTTTTTTGGACTCATAGCTTTTCAAAAAGCTGATAAGTTCAGATATGCAGGCCTTTATAAAGGGAAGGAAGTAAATCCATGATTAAAAGCATACATAATATTTTATTATTATTTAAAAGGAACCCTTTTCACGCTACTTGCAAAAAATTGAGCTTTTTGTCCTCCGATGTACACAGCTTAGCCAGTATTCCCGTGGTTATTTCCCAACTCTTTCTTGACTATCCCAAGATGTTTATCCAGCGGTTCGTACCCAGGTCTCTTCTAAAACCTTCAAGCAGCCTTACCATTAGGCTACCTCAGAGATGGTGCATTAATGTCTAATATACAACAACATACCCAATCCCGCCGGGGCGGGGTATGGGGTAGATTAAACTCTAATATGTTACTTGATATCAATCTTAGAACTACGAAATACTTATGGCTGGCAATTAAGGACTCACTACACTCCCATCTACCATGGCATAGTGTTTTAGACATACGGAGTAGTATTTAAGTAGTTCAACAATGTACCAGCATCCATGGTCATTGTTAGGATTCTTAATGTACAATTCATGTACTTCTGCAGAAATTAATGCAGGAGTAAATCAGGCAGAAAAAGAATCTTAGAACAGTATGGAACAGCTTTTTTCCAGACAAGTTATGGTGAAATATAAATATAAGAAACAGTGTTGGACCTGTAAATATTGATCAGATCTTGTACAATCAGCATCAAAGGGGATACAGTCTATATTGGAATCTTTGAACTTTGGTTCTGAAGTATCTCATGTCTAGTGCATTCATCCTGACATAAAATGAAAATTATGAGACGAGTTTCGGTTAAATGAAAATACAAGTCGAAATAACTTGAGAATTAAGAAAGACACAGTTCAAGTACTACTGTGAATATCTACGTTTTTCATTTGTTTTCTCTTTGATGAACTAGGTGAAACAACTTAGAATTTTTGGGTTTCAAATGTTCTTATGGCCAACCGAATATTATCAATGAATGTGTCGTAATTAGATATAGTTCTTCAACTGAAAATAAAGGCAAAGATAAAAATTGATATGAGATAAACTTCTGCTCCTACCTTCCCAAAAGAGTTGGAACTGTTCTTTATATATTATGTATCGCATAATTGCTATATTTTGGTTCATCCTAAACTGTTCAATACAAATTTACTTACCTAAGGTCCATAGTATTATGCTAATTTTGTCAAATACTACGTATTAAAGAGGTGTGATAATGTAGCAAGATGAAAGGACAACATAGCAAGAAAAACCCGAAATAGAGCCAATTATCAGGCAACATCATATGCAACAAATGCAATTAAAAAACAAGTAGAACTGAATCAGTTAGCATCTTAGGAGAGTTGATCTACCTATCCAAAGTAGAATGTGATTTGGTTCATACTTCATACCCTAGTAAGGATTTAGTACATACCCATTCGAACTATAAGTTTTCCCAAACTAAGAATTTGGTTCATACCTACCAAAAGTAGACCATGATTTGATTCAAGAGGTAAGTCCTCTCTCAAAATTCTTATAGAACACTCGACGATCTTAGCTAATAATTTATTACTAACTACGGAACCACCACCAAATGGTTTAGTGGTAAGGCACTTAACCTCCTTACAAGGGGTCTACGGTTCAAACCTCACTAGGTACACATTTGGGATGGCCAGGGAATAGGTCGGAAACGGTCACCGGGATACCTCGGTTAGGCCGTGTACATCGGAGTCAAAGACTCGCCCTCCCCGGGTAACCTAAATAGGGAAAACCTCATATGTTTACCCGTTTATTACATAACTAAGGATTTGGCTCATTCCCTATAAAAAAGGAATAAATCGTATTTCCTTATTGTTAAATCGGGTTAGAAGCCTAACATATATGCATTTGTCAACCACTTTAATAAACAAGAACTGTAGACGAGAAAAAAAGAGTGTGAATAGCAGAGGTATTCATTGTTTTCCTTACTTGAAATGCCTTTAACAGAGTATAGCAACGCCGTTTCTCTAAGTTTGCTGCAGCATGCTTCTTCTTCAGAGCTTCACAAGCTTTCTGCTCTGCTTGCAGCGTAAGTTGCACATTTTGGAGCTTCTGTACAAGGAATTCACAAGAAGTAAGCATCCAAATCTTTTAAGATTGATATGATTTATTGCGATTTCGGTGAAAATGAAGGATACATGATCCTAAACCTAAATCTGCCACTCTTTTCTGTGGCATTACAGGGGACATTTCCAGTTAAGGTATTTATTACCTGTTGTATACTCTTTGAAATTCCCTCCATGGAGCTAGTCAGTGTTGCTTTGCCAGCAGGAGTATTAAGAGCATCATGAAACTGTTTCAGTTTTGCATAAAACAAAAAACAAAAACAATTACAGTAACGGTTAAAAAAAAAAAAAAAAAAAAAAAAAAAAAATCATAATATATAATTATATTATGTACATCATTGTAGTTTGGCAAAACCATATTAGTTGGAATCAACGTAGGTTTAAGTTCAGTTTAAAGTTCAAAACATTATCATACAAATTTACCTAGTTTTAGTCATCCATGCCATTTAAACTTAACAGTAATTCCAAGAAGTCAAGATGGCAGCCTAACCAGACATGTTTTTTTTTTTTGAAAG